>JAUPMG010261278.1:0-20472 GCA_031762675.1 Pachysandra terminalis
TCTTGTGCATTGGTGCTTTTTTTCTCTCATTCCCTTGATCATTTATATAATTCATCATTTATCAAAAAAAAAAAAAAAACATCCACCATCCCATTGGATGATGGATCTCGGTAAATGCCTTCCAACATTCTCTCCAACTCGTAGCTCTAGTCATCCAAGACCGTTAGCCATGAAATACAACTGCTCAACCTCCACCAGGCGATCACAACACCTCCAATTAATGTAAACATATCCATGGCCCATAAGTGCAAAGTCATGCTCTCAACTTTGATTCACAACCCATTTACAATTGGACCAACCGATATCCCTCCCCTCAGGAACCACCTATAGATGAAGACTTCATTCTTATTATTCAAAGAAAACAATCGAAGGTTGGAGAGTGATCCAGCCCGTTCACCACAAAGAATGCTGTTTAGATAATGAGAACATTTTTTAAGCTCTCCTCCATCAAAAATCTGCTAATTCTTTCTCTACAATAGCCCCATTAATATATGATTTGGATTTTGTCATGTAATAGTAAAAGTCAAATTTTGTAATATTTCCCAAGTACAAGAAAAATGGTCAAATTTTGCAGTCCGGAAAAAAAAGCTTTAATCCTTGAGACAGAGCAGGCTTCCAATGCTAACAAAAAGAGAAGGGCTAAGGGCATCTCTATTTCGACATTAACAATAAAAAAAAATTGATTTGGAAAAAAGACCCCATAGGATCAGGAACCCAGATGCACTGATGAGGGGTTGTAGCATCAATCAAAACATCCCAAAAGGACTCAAAAAGAGATACAAGCTCAACTAAGTCAACTGGTATAGGATCCCTATTGAAAGGGAGGTTCCACACTACACCTAGTAAGTACCAGAACAGGGCATTGGCAAGTACAGAATCCCAAGAAAGAACCAAGTCTAAAGAGCCCAGGGAAATGAACGAGTAACATTGAATCCCCCTACCAAAGATCTTTCTGGAAGCAAATCCATGTTTCTTTCCATGCTGAACCAAACAAAGGAATTGAATGATGGGGCCAACGATACTACTGCCTTCCAGGGGCTACCCACATATATCATTGAGTGCATGTTAATGCCCCACTCCTCATGTAAACCATACTAGGTAATACCATAATAGTGTCTATATGCTGTACGTATAGCTAACAGTGTCTCTATGCTATAAGTTCACCCCATATAAGCTAAACCGCCAAATCCATTGCCTAACCAATGTGTTACCCAAATTGAGACCCCCCTTTTACCATATCCCTACAGATGACCTACCACTTATGTATATCTACCCAACATGTTGAAAACATGAACCCTAAACAGCCCAAAATACCAAGTGGGTTCGGGTGGGTTTTCCAATTAAGTCAGATTCTACCACCCCTAAGATCCATCATTTGCAGTAGATATGGAAGTTTCCATAATGATTGGGGAACCAACCACTATTGAAAGCACATATAGAGTTAGTCTTTGAAAGTCAATTTTATAGATCCATGGAAAATTTTCACAATTCATTTTATTCAAGGTGGCACAAGGTGATAAAAGTAATTTTTTAGAGGACATTCGGGGTAAAGAAGGGATAGCATTCTTTTTTCTATATCTATATGGCATAGCTTCAAACAAAGGTGCTCCTGTTAATGAATATTTGGTGAGAGAGGGAGGTTCAGTAGTTTATTGTTCAATGTTCTATCTAAGATTGGGAGATTGATTCTCTAACTATGTTTTTGGAAAGTAATTACTCATCCTTATCACAAAACAGTGGAATGCAAAGAAGATGGTGTCATAGAAGCAAGCGTGGATGCTTCACTATTCGCTCATTTTATTGGCCTTAGCAAAGCAGGTCCCATTCTATGAGCCTATACATCTCATATGAAATTTACCGGCCTCATCTAGAATAGCGTTTTTCATGTGGCTAGCCTAATTGGGAAAGATTTTAATGAAAATTAATGTAATATCAAGAAATTATTTTGTTCGCAATAGAATAGATGCAAGTGCCAAAACAATGCAGTTAGAATAGATGCATGTGCCAAAACAATGCAGAATCAGTAGATTGCCTTCTTCTACATAGTGAAGTTGCCAAAAAGGTGTGGGATAGCATTTCTAAGAAGTTGGATATTGGTTGGGTCATGGCAAGGATTTTCAGTAGTGCATTAAGTTGCTGCAAATTCAATAACAATAGCAGTAAATTGAGATGGATTTCCGAGGTTAAGCCTTCTGTGATTGGATGCAGTATTTGGAATGAAAGGAATCATTAGATTTTGCAACTACTTGTCTCCCTAGTGAAGAAGAATGCCGCTTCAATAATTATATCATCCATGCTCGATTTCAGCAGATTTCTGGGGTGTGGGAATTGATTTCTTCTTATCCAAACAGTAGTGAGAATCTCTGTAATTGATTTTCCTTAGGCTGGTTCTAGCTTTCCCTTGGGTCTTTGTTCAAATTTCGCATACTAGGGCCTTCCTTGTACAGTTTTACATTTTCCATTTCATAAAGTTTCTTCTCTCTACCTAAAAAAAGCCTCTCGTAAGTCGCCAGTCTTCTAGGGAAATGGCTTTGGCGATTTGGGGTTGATAGGGAGAGCTTGTGGAGAAGAGTTATTGCAGGGAAATTTGGGTGCTCCCATGGAGATTGGGTTCCCTTGCCATCTTCTAGGGCTTATGATGTGGGGATGTAGAGACCCATCTCTTGTGTTTTAACTCTCTTCAAGAAGGCAATCTTTTTCCAAATTGGTGATGGGATGAGGGGTGATCTTTTGGGATGACGTGTGCCCCGCTTAAGGAGAGATTTCCGACTATTTATGCCATTGCTTCCTCTGTTGAGGGGAGAGTGAAGGAGGTTTTTTGTAGACAGGGGGATTCTATTTTTTGGGATATGAGGCCTCGTAGACTCCTTTTTGATAGAGAAGTGGAACCTATGAACGGACTGTTACAGACCCTTCATTCTTTCCGGGTTAGGAGTGGGAGTGATGTTTGCTGTTGGAGATTTGTGAAGGAGCGAGGTTTCTCTATCAGTTCTTTTTTCTTGTCATTAGTCTCTCATTATGGTCCTTTTGGTCAGGACGTTGTGTGGAGGTGGAGAGTTCCCTTCAAAGTGGCTTTCTTTCTTTGGATGAGTTTGCATGACAAGATTCTCACTTTAGATCATTTGAAGAGTCGAGGTTGGGCTTTGCCTAACAGGTGCTGCATGTGTACGAAGCAGAGGAAACAGTTGATCATTTGCTGGTGCATTGCGTAGTGGCAGATAAATGTTGGTCTTTCTTCAGCGCCAAATTTAATAAGGTTTGGTCACCTCCTGGTAGTTTTCGAATCTTCTGTTGAGATGGGAAATGAAGAAAGCAAAGGTCAGAAGGAATGTGTTTTGGAATCTTGTGGCTTGGTCTATTTGATTAGAACACAATCGGAGAATTTTTGAAGATAGAGAAGTAGTTTGGGAGGTGCTTCTGAATCGCATCTTATCTCTTTTGTATTCTTGGGCTTCAATTTATGTAGACTTGAGCGATCTCCCTTTTTCTGATTTCGCATGGGGTGTTAATTCTTTTTGGAGTGGATAATGGGTCTCCTAGGAGAGAGGTTTGTGTATACTTTGTGTACAGTTTCCTTAGATACCATACTGTAATTTTCTTTATCATATTATAATATTACACTTTACCGAGCCAAAAAAAAAACACTGGTCCGTCTCACCAGTCAAGCCACCCTCTTTGTTAGATTAATAAGAACTCTATTGAAATTGAAATTTATAGATGAGAAAAGTATCCCTTTGCACAAAACAGAACCATTTATACCATTTTTGGTGAAGGAATCTGCCTGCCCATTTCATTCACATACCCGAGCATGTGAAAGAAGAAAAGTAACATCTTGATATAATCAAATATTTTAGCAAGTCTACAAGGGCTTCACACTAGGCAACTAATGCATTCAATGTCCTTGAACAGTCCTATCAACCTCAAAAGGCTTTTCACAATTGTCCATGACAAATTCAACTTGAGGGCCTTAGTCTCCATATCATTCAAATCCACCTAATCGATCTAAATGGATCTTTTTCTATGAATAATGATAATTTATTAAGAAAGCGAGAGTACATAGATGGCTAATTCTAAGAATGCATATAAATTCTTAAAATGAATCATTTAAAAGAATCATCTGTTCTTTTTTTTAATAATAATAAAAAAAAAGAATCATCTGTTCTATTATTTTCTAATTAAAATAATATAGCATAAATACTAAAATGCATAAAATTTTGTCTGGTCTGTATGCAAATGCAATTTCATACGCTCGTGAAAATATTAAAGTATCCATAAATGTCTAAAAAAAAAGGTCTAGCATGCATACTTAGCATAAATAGCGTTTACAATTGTTTACTCAAACATTAAGTTCACACTAAAAGAAAGTAAAAGAATATATGTATCAAAAATAATATACCTTTGGAATACAGTTCCTTCATTTTTTGAATTTTTGGTGAACTGGAGAGTAGTTGCCTGATCGAAAGCATTAAACCTTTCAAGAATGTCATGGTTCTAAAATCACGAGAAAAAAAAAAATCTGTTGAGAAGTTGAGATATGCCAATGTTCTAAAATCACAATGACAAATCCTAAAGATCCAACCATGACTCAAGTTTTTCAATAGAAAGAAACTGATTTCACATTAATTCAATCAATATATTCATCAAAGATGCATTTCGATATTTACAATTTGTCAATGATCATGATTACTTTGATGGTTTCGTTAATGGCTCATCAAACAACATGACACCCAGCTCGTCAAGGATTCAAAGGTCCCACCTCAACGAAGACAAAGGGTCCCTTGATACTGCACTAATGATCTGTGCTCAGCATTATTAACCTTCCCATACTTACCACTTTTATGAACTTAAGGAGATATGTTTCTCTTGGGAAGAGGGAGTCAATCTCCCTATGGTGTGGAAGTCACGGACAAAGAGCTCGTCAACCGAGGACTAATTTGACACCTGTAAAGTGTAAAATTTTACCTACTCCCATGAGTGTCATACAATGTCAATCTCTCATTGATCAAGGTAAAAAAAATAAATAAAGACAGACAGGTCAGCAAGTAATCAGTTGACCCGTCACCATGGGACAATCAAGGTGTTGACCTCGGATTCTTTCATTTCCAATTGCCTATATCCAATAGTTCGGGAGAATAAGGACCCCCTTACAACATCCTTAACTTCCCAAAAATCTGTCGATTTCCCCTATTCACTCCTTGTCATTGTCCATCCCCATACTAGACTTGAGAGTTGAGATGCTCACTTATCAAATGATTGCGAAAGCAACTTAGGTGGTTCATGGATTGACTGACCACCAACATCGGTCACATGGACCACCACATTGACCTCACCCGAACAAACCTCGACATAATTTTCACTAGTGGGTGGGTGGGGAAAGGGGGTTCTCTGGAAATTCTGAATTGTCCACCAAAGGTACATCCATATCATTTGGATAGTGAAAACTAATTTAGTGGTTTCCGGATACTATAAGAATTGGTGCTTAGTGTTCCTATGGTAGGCATACATGTAATAACAAATCATACACACCCCCTAAACCAAGTTGGACTCCAACACATTAAAGTACACCCAGCCCATTACTTTACAAAAAATGAAAGGGGAAAGAGAAAAGGACAAAAAAAGTACTGTGAGATCTAAAAGGTCAACTTCAATCAGTATAAGTGGAAAGCATCACTAATATTAAACTAGGAGACTCCAAAAGAACAAAACATGATATATTAATTGAGATATTAATGTCTAAGAACTATTTTCATTTTGAATTCAGAGAAGGGGAAAAAAGAAAGAGAAAAAAGAAGAAACATAGAATCCAGTATTAATTACCTTGCTGATAATCATATTTAGTAATTCAAAGCCTAAGCAGATGGCAAATAACGGAAAATGGTCTCCCTCATCATTTTTCTTCAAAATTTTCTGCAGGGAAACAAATAGAAGGGCAAAAAAAAAAAACCAATTCAGTTATATTCATAAGCAATTGTAAGGAGTCAACTTCGATATACACAGGCTTCCGCCATAAAGTGTAACATTTGAACTTTCCCAGATATAATTTACTTTTCTTCTTCAATTGATTGCAAATTTGAAAGTTTGAAACTGCATGCATCATGATTAGATACTGTAGGAGCCATGCTTAGGACAAAAAAAAAGTTACTTATTGCATAATGTCAAGAATTATATGTTTTTTATTAGTTAGAATCCTTCTATTCAGTAGCTAACATTCAATAATAATTTGAGCATAAGTAAACCCCCACATTCACAGTTTCCACCCCATTCCATGTGTATTAGACTGCTAATGTTGACTGTTGACAACATTGTAGACTACTTTCAAGACACCAAGGTACTAGTTCAAATGTTGTATTTTCTTCGGATTTAGCCTTGTTTCATGTACCCATTCATTTTCTTTGTAGCAGGAGGTGAGTTTTTTATCCAAGAACCAAAAAAAAAGAAAAAAAAATCAATCAATAAAAAAGTACATGTTTATACATGATAACATTTTGAAACCAAATTTATTCATAATGTTCGACCTGAATTTTTACAGGTTAAATTTTAATAGTACGCCATAAAACGTATCTGGAATCAACTAAACAGAGAACATT
The DNA here is from genome assembly GCA_031762675.1 of Pachysandra terminalis. NCBI lineage: Eukaryota > Viridiplantae > Streptophyta > Magnoliopsida > Buxales > Buxaceae > Pachysandra > Pachysandra terminalis. The sequence goes on from JAUPMG010261278.1 coordinate 6,588, forward strand.
TCTGCTGTTCCTCACCACTAGCACTTCCATCCGAACTTTATATTATATCTTTTAAAGAAAAATCTATAACATGACTTCAGCTGTATGGACCCCTTAATTGATAATCACAAATGAAAAATCTGGCAGGAATTCTAGAGTCAGAAAATCCAAAACAGAGCTCTTCTTTTCCTTACTTCTGCTCCATATTGCAGTCAAACATTGAGAAGATGACTTGCCATCTCACTAACTCTCGACACTTAATCAAATTCTTCTAAATAGTTACTTTTAGAGATTTGTAATCCATTCGAAGAATGAACTTTTGGTTGAGACTGTGGACCTGAAAGACTGAAACTTTAAGATGGCAAACTAGGTCGCCAAGACTTCTCATTTCATGATCCAGTAGTTGGCCTGCTTGATTCCATGTCCCATAGGCACACTGTACAGTTCTTTGATCTTCTCTTTTCTGTTGCAAAACTGCTCCCCAACCAACATCTAAAGCATCTGACTTAGTGACTTTGATTATACCTTGTTCAGGGAAGGCAATGACACATAGCATTTTGGTGTTTCAATTAATCCTCTAGTCTTTATGTGCTTCTCAAACCATTCTTCTATGTTGATTTTTTTCTTAGAAGATTCGCAAGACCTTTCCTGCCATATACAGGTCTTTGTAAAAATTCGTCAAAGAGTAACACAGCTATGGAGCGTTAAAGCTATACCTTACCCTTGATGATATCGGGATATTGATCGGCAAACTCAATTGAGTGATAGTGTACCTTAATCTTTCTTTCTTCGACCTTATGGCCAAGAAACTCAATCTCTTCATTAAACAGTTTCATTTTCTATTCTGAGAACGTCACATACTTTTTCAGCACATTTCTAAAAGCTTATAGATGCTTGAAGAGTGAATCCATATCCTTACAAAGAATAAGCACATCATCAATGTAGGATGAAGCAAACTCCTAGGAAGGTTTAGTAATTTGATCCACTACTCTCTAAAAATTGGGGGAACATGTTCAAGTTCAAACATCTCATCATAGTGACTCATGCGTGCAACAACAGTGGTCTTTGTACCTCACCTTTTCCACTATCTAGATTCACTAACATCTGGACTACGTGTCAAATTTACTGAAGATCATTGAGATGTTCATCTAGGTTGCGAGATTTGATAATTCAATACCTCGTATCGATCCCATTTTAGCACATTGTTCAGCAGCCTGTACTTAATGAGCAATCTAGGCATTCCGTTTTCTTGCTTACTTCTGTTATGGACATGTCAGTATTTCCATTACTGAACAGCATAAAATTCAAGTTGCATCTATATACTGTGGTTTAATAATTTCCTAAATTAAGGAATATGAAGGACAGAATTAACTGGACGGATAACAAGGTATAGTCAATCAACAATTGGGTGAAAGGATTACGCGGGCCAAAGGTGTGCCACTTAGGAATTAGGATTGATCGGCTTTGTATCACACAGATATTACTTCTTTAATTTACCATGGCTTCGTTAATTGTTTAGTGGTAAGAGCAAAAACATTAAAAAAAAAAATGTCATCAACAATCCAAAGCACAAAAGAACGAGCACTTCAGCTTTAGACACCAGTAGTTCTTCATTGCAATGATGCTTCTACGTTATGGTAGAGAAAGAAATGACACTGGTGGCCACAATGTCAGTGATCACCTACAAACAAAAATGTATATGTAACGAATAATAGTAAAAAGAGGGGGAGGAAGTTTGCACAAAACTATAAAAATAAAAAATAGCGAGTAATGGCTGAAAAGTAAATTAAGCAGTAATTTCTGACAGTACAAAGTCACATTCTTTCTCTCCTTTTCATTTCCATATGAGTTCAAAGTTTAACATTTTAGTAATACAAAATGATTTAGTAGCTTTATAAATTCCATTGAGAGCTTAGAGTTTCTAAATATTAAGTAAATCTTTTATTTTGGTTTCAGAAATAAGATCTGGAGTACCCTAAGACGCACCATATCACGGAATGGATTTAATAGTAAATAAAATATCACTAATGTTTTAACTTAATAACTTTGTTTTCCGATTAACTTGAACGGAACAAGTAAACAGGGAAAATTGCTGCAATAAACCCACACTGTCCATCTTAGATTGCAAATCACCAGATCTAAGCAATCAGAGAGTAGAGCAGAGTGGTAATGAATGCACATATCATCAAATTTAATAATTCCTAAGATCCAAAACATCTCGACAGCATGCACACATACAAAAACATGTGAATGTGTATGTGCATGTGTGTGTATAAATAAGTATATATATATACACACACACTAGCAAAAGTGCACGTGCGTTGCACATAAAGGTTTATATTATAGTACATGTTATAATTAAAGTAATGATATAAAAATTATGCTTTTAAAAATATATAATAATTTGCATATTGTCATCTTAGTAACTTTTATATTTAAAAATATGCGATTCAATAAAATATATTATATTACCTTACCTATTATTTTAAATTTATCTATTAGCCATTTTATCGTATAAAGAAAATATTATTAGATCTCCTTTACCTTTAATGTATAAATAAAATAAAAGGGAAATATTGTATATAAATTTTAAAGTAAAATAAATTCATAAATTGGTAACTGTTTATATTCTTGATTTCTTTAGTTATTTAGATTTCTTAATTTGTTAAATTTTTATGTTGTATAACTAATTAAAATTTGGATTATCTTTTGCAAATTCCTTATTTTATGGATTTTTTTATTGATTGGATTCTTATTTTTTATAATTATCTAATCTAATAATACGATATCTTCGAAAAAAAATAATCCTATTAATTAATTACTAAATATTAGTAGATAAGGATCTCGTATCTACTTATCTATTAGTATCCTATTATCTACTTATCTATTAGTATCCTAAAATTGTTAGGATAAGGTCTTTCAGTCATAAAAATGGACCAAAACATTCATCACTTTTTTTACTAAAAATAAAGGTATAAAAAGATCATAATTTACATTAATATAAAAGATAATTACTTATATATACAATGACACTTTTAACCTTATTAAATATATTTATTTGATAAATAATATTTATATTCAATAAGTAATTATCTTTTAGGTTATTATGTTATGGTCTTTTTATACCTTTTATTTCTTTTTAAGTTAAAAAAATAAAAAAAATTGGTCCATTTTTGTCACTTGAGTACCCTTGCAATTAATTATCCTAGCATTATCCTACTTCACTCATAGATAATAGATAAATTTTAGGATACTTTTCACTTTTAAGAAATAAATATAAATCTTACATTATCCTAATTTAGGATTTCAATTGTCATAAGCATCCACGAATAAGTTGTTTATATATTAAGATATTTAATTGAATCATTGATATATTATAATATCTTTATACGTGTTTTTTTTTTTTTTTTTGGCTTTTATAGTTAACAAAATCTCTTTGATTTAAACTCACTAACTTATAGATAAGCATTAGGATAATTGATAAGTCTAAAATGAAAGATAAGAAAATGAAACTAATTTTAATAAGTAATAATAAAATTTGAAGTAAAAAATCTATTTTCTTTATCTATTAATTTATATATGCTATTAATATATTAATGATGCAATTAAATATATCTATAAATATATATTATTTTATAGATATATTTATAGAATAGGTTTGAAAAAGACTCTCTATTTTATATCTATAACTATCAAAAAATATATATATATATATGAACAATGTTTTTCAAGCTAAAAACAAAGTAAAAAGAAGTGAGTGTGAAATAAAGATTTTATTTCTCTTCTCCTTATCTTATAATATTTATCTAATTATAGTTAGTATCCTAAGGTTGTTAGGATAAGGGTGTTTTAGTCATAAAAATGGACCGAAAAAATAATCATTTTAAAATAAAAAAAATTAGTTTAATATCTGAAAAGACCATATGTAACACAACATGGGATATAATTACCAAAAGGATTTTAGTATTATTTATAAAATAAGTATATTTTATAAGGTTAACAATGTCATTACAAAATATTTAAAAATAGCTTTTGCTTTTAATATTAGTGTGTGTGTATACGAACTAAAAAAAGTATACTAAGATTAACTATCTAATATATCTATATATATAAAGGATTTTATAATAAAATTTTAAAATACTAATCAAAATTTATTTTTAATTGCTTAAGCATTAGACTTGGATTCAGTCATCAATATACATTTTTGGCCACTTGAGAAAGATAAATACTCGTCACACTCCTACTCTTTAACATTTATGACATTTTTGAAGGCAAAAAGGTTTTCTACACGATCACAACAGTATTCGTTGGTTGTTGCAATAGAGCCATTCTTTTCACATAGAGGAATGATCTGACCAATCCAGATCGCCCATTTGATAGGGGATCCTCTAGATTAGCCATGTGTATAACATTTTAAGCTATATAAGCCCCAAAAATGCATGTGTAATTAGGTTTTGCCACATAAATCAATGGTCATCCAATTTTTAATTTTTTTTTTTTTAGTATTACACAAAGAAAAACATTAGTTTTAGGTGAGCCCTTAATGTCATGTGGCCAATGCCTTTGGGATTGAAACTTGCTATGTGGCTTGGGGTTGACCGAATGTATAAGTGGAGAAGTGGGATTCACCAAATAAGCTTCCATGTGTGAGATATCTGTCACAACAGGTATCTCTCTCTGCAAGATCCAACCAATAAACCGGGAATCTTTTTTGATTTAATGTTGGCCCTATACGTTAGAGTCTAGTCTTCAACAAATCATCCAAAAATGCTCTCTCTCTCTCTCTCTCTCTCTCTCTCTCTCTCTCTCTCTCTCTCTCCATATACTCCTCAATTAACATCTACTCTTTCATCATCCTTCAAAATATAAAAGGCAAGAACCCTTCTTTGAAGAAATATTGATTTATTGATAAATCATGGGTGATCACAAGAGGAGGTGAATCTCTATTATTCTTATCTATTGTTTTGTGCAAAGGCTCTTGATTGGTTGAGAGCATCCTTTGTTAAGAGTAGAAAGCACGCTTTATCAAATTACAAAACGAGTTTTAAGAAGGATTCTGCATCCAAAGTGCAAAAGCCCGCTTTGACAGCAAGAGCAAAGCGCATGTTATCACAACTAAAGAAGTTAAAATCAGCTATCACAAGGAAAGCATGCACACCATATCACTCACATATAAGTTGAAGTATGTGTGTTTAACTTTATATCATTCCATCGTTATTCATCAAAAAAAAAAAAAAGTATGCATGTTTAAACAAAAAGATGGGAGTTCAATTACATCCAACAATTGGACAAGAAACTTAAATACCTCAAAAATTCCCTTAACGGTCTTAAAATATAGACCACTCTTAGCCCACCCTCCAGTAAAGAGAACTCCATTGACCAGATTCAGCTTCTGCAATAATAGGAAGTATACAACAAATGCAATTCCATAGAATGAGTAGAAACAGAATAAATGGGTATAAAAGGTCACATACACTGCTAAAAGCTGTATACAATCACAATATGCAAATGGATTAATAACAATCTAGTCTAGTAAACTTTTATAATAATAAATATTGACAAAACCTATCAACTGGTTAAAGAACAATCAAATTGGGTCAAATTAATGCTCCCTATTTATAAAAGCCTTAGTGGTTGCATAAATGACAACCGAAGAACCAGAGCAATCCCAAGATTCAAGAAACAAGAACAACGAAAAGAATATTGCTTATCCTTGAGCGATAACACAAACAAAAGGTAAGTATGTATAGATAATTTAAATCAACGCCCTAATCTTAGCAAAATTAGGTCATTTTAAGTATCAATATCGAACTAGATGGAGTGCAATAACAAAGATCAACAGTTGAACTGCTGAAGTTTAGCAAAATATCATCTTCAGCACGCGCACCCGCGCGCACGCATGCACGCACGCACGCACACAGATATATAGTTGAACTGCTGAAGTTTAGCAAAATATCATCTTCGGCACGCGCGCCCGCGCGCACGCACGCACACAGATATATATATATATAGATACGGAGAAAAAGGATATCATGTCCTTAAGTGCACTCTAATGACAGCAAAACTAATATACATAACTGAATTAACCGCACATTAGCATTATTCAGTGATTCCAGACATGAAATTTCATTTTCTTTTTCCTACGCGTAATATGGTTTCGATGCAAAACAGGATATGATTCCATATATAATTTCCTAATTTCAGTAGAAAAAAGTAAAGACTCACTTCGGAGAGGATCTCCGGTGGCTCATTATAAATAAGAGGAATCACACGAGCACCAGCAGACTCAACAAACTTCACATACGAAGCAGCAATATACGAAGCATTCGTGGCATTGTTAAGCCTTCCAGAAGCACCATCACCGGGATGACTCAGAATTCCGATCACCGGCCTGAAGTACAGCGTCGGATCAGATGCCGAACATTCCGACAAGCTTGGAGATTCAAGATTAACTTGTCCAGGTAGCAGAATAGACTGAGCTTTCGCCGAATTCAACTCCTTGGAGCACGAAATCAAGAGAGGAATCCATAAACAGTTCCAAATCTCTGAATAGCGAGCAGATGATAAAGAACAAGAAGAAGATGATGACGATGACGACGAAGATGAAGAAGAAACGCGATGTTGAGGATTGCTAGATTTTGCCATTTCACTGTGATTATCGGCTGCGAAATCGGAAGAGGAGGAGTTAGAGAGAAGCGAGGCGTGCATTTCTGAGGATTGGGGAAGGGAAGGAGTTAGGGTTCGTGAGAATCCGGAAATGGAGAGAAGAAGCGAAGAGAACGATGATCGAAGAAAAGGGGCGGCCGAGGACTTTTGACATTCTTGTCCGGCTCTTTTCTTTGTCTCTCTAGGTAGGTACGAGTATTTATTTAGTGATGAGCTAAGTACGGAGCTTGGTCACTCACGCACTACACAGTAGAGAATACCGTTCAAATCCTGGTCACATCTAATGGAAGGTGTGAGAATCCCCCCACCCACGGGATTTTAATAAAAACGGCAAAAGCTGAAACGAACAAAATTCTCACCTTTTTTACTTCTTTTTTTTTTTCGGTAAAGGTCACAGGCTGACCTTACCAGTTACCACTCAGAGATTGTGGTTTTACTTTTCTATTAGCAGTTGGAAGGACGTGGTGGCACTTGTAGAACCTTGATATCTTAAAGAAAGTACATTTCTGCTCTGCCTTGTTCTTCCTATTTGCTCTCTAATCCAATACCATTTACCCGTAGAGGGAGACAGCCTTTGCGTGGTGAATCAGCACGCGAGCTAATTTCTGAAAGGTCGTATATCAAACAGCCGCGGGCTAATCTTGAAAGTTCGTATCAAACAGCCATGAAGTTGGATGTAGCTTAGTTTGTTAATGAATTCACATGTTTGCATATATGCAAATGCTTGTTTGAGTAGTGAGGCACTGCTGATGATGAAGATATTAATGGCGATGCTTAGCTTAAACTATCACTTAGTTCTAACCAATAAAAGATGCTTACTTGAGCTGTTCAATGACATAACATTCAAACTTGAAGCGGAGAGAGGGCGTTGTTGATAGTATTGTATTAAATTTGGCTAAAGCTAAAGCGTTGTTTCCTGTTTGTCATCATCCTTTAAATTGTTTGGTAGCTTCATGTCATTTTATAAAATAACTTTGATAGTTCCTGTATCCTCATGAACTTCTGGACCATATAATGTATTTACTTATTTTTTATCTGCTGTAGGTTGACGATAATGAGAAGGTTACTATGATCGACTTCCCTCAAATGGTGTGTTTCTCACCGTAATGCGTAGATGTAGGCATTACTGTTACTTCTAATGCTCTTTTGAAATTACTTCCTGTTTGTCAATTCTCAAAATCATTATGTTTGCACTACACTACTAATTGTGCCATTAATTTGTTATTTTCCATCTGAAATGCTATATTCCATTTTAAAAAGCTTCCCATCTTTCAGGTATTTTGACCGCGATGTTGAGTGCATCTTTAAGTTCTTCAGCAAGAGGTCAGTGGTGGATGCACTGAAATTTTTTAAAATTCATATTAATTTGTACCCTGGTAGATAGTTAGAGTTCTTTAGCAAGAGGTCAGTGGTTGAGTGCATCTTTAAGTTTTTCAGTTAGAGTTTTGGTTTGCCTCGATGCTCAACTTTGAGGAGCAACTTGCTTATGAGGTGTGCATCTTTTGTCTTGAGGTGTAAAAAAAGCTTATGCCTCGCATGAGGCCTAAGCAAGGCATACGCCTCAAGACATAAGGCGTAAGTCTCAATAGCTAGGCTGATAAATTCTCTTAGTTTTAAGAAAATTGATTCAATAGTCATTTTTTTAAGGAACATGAAGGCTTTAACTACAAATTGACACTAACCAACCTTGTTAAGTAAAAAAATTAGTACTAAATCCTGAGCACGAGAACTTACGAAGGTGTTCTTTGAGGATTTTAGAGATGGTACTCAGTATATCATTGACCCGATTATGCATATGGTTTCTACATGGGTATCCCTTTACCCAGCTTTTGTAGTTATATGTGTATCAATGATCATTAGCGAGTAGGAACTATTGCATGATCATTTCCCATGGCGACCGAGAGCAGTTTGGCTTGGAACCTTCCACTGAGGGGTTGTCAAGCTATATTTTGCTGGGTGTTCCTTGGGCAGTCCCGGTTCTTGAGGATTGGAGTTTTAGAGATCATTTGGGACATTATTTATGGCTTATTGGGTCCGATTGAGCTGGTTCTGTCAGGGATGAGATATGTGCCTTACAGATTTGAGAGAGGCTAAGATCCAAGGCTTTACCTCTTTGGAGATGAAACAAGATAACATCCATTTACGGCTCGCTATTTGACTCATGAGATGAACATCCTTTTTACTCGTGTCAAGATCAGCCAATGAGGTGGTGGTAGGTTAGCTAGGAGTAGAGCAGAGAGATTATTGCTTCGTGGCATTCCTAAAAAGTATATATTATCTGATGGTAGATGTTCTTCTACTTGTGGGAACTTTTTTTCTTCAGTTTGGCTTGCCTCAATTATGGTTCTATCTTGGATGGTTGATCTTTTATGCATGCACACACACAGAGATAGGTTGACCTAAAAAGTTGTAGAGAATGCTGTCTCTTACACTTTGGATGTCAAGTTGCACCGTTCATGTTTTTTGGCCTTTTTGGCTTACCTAATTTATGTTGTTCTATGCAAAGATTCTAAGTGCAACAATGAATAAATTTTTTGATGAATAGTGCAACAAGGAATATATTGGAGATGGCTTGTTACAATTTCCTTGTTGCATAAGATAGACATGCATAAATATCATATATTTGTTTCAAGTATGATATGTCCAACTAACATGGAGGGTTTTGAACAACATTGGCGGCAAGCTGGAAATTTCTAGGTGCAGATAAGTAATTTTTTTTTTTATCGGTAATAAAAGTTTCTATAAAAGCAGCCCAAAGGCCAAAAACTTTACAGTAAGAGTATGTATATACAGGTTACATACCCACAAAAAGAGAAAAACATGTATTTAGCTATTTGTATCCCAATTCATTCCCCATATACAATCAAAATCAGAAAAGCTAACCCCCATAAACTCTGTATAGTTAGATATCCAAAAAAATAGTAATGATAAGGTAGAATCAATCAACTTTTGAGTATTTGTTTCCTAGTCTTTGAAGATCCTCTGGTTCCTCTCAAACCAAACAGTCTACGCAATTGCTGCCAGGCATAAGTTCCATAAGATACAGCCTCTTTTCCTTCCCCTCTTTTTCTTTCTGCAGATAAGTACTAGAAATTTATAAAACGATTTGGAATCTAAATACTGAATTTTGTTATGAAGTTCTAAAGGTGCTTTGGGAAGGATAATTATGCATCAACATCGACACCAACAAAATGCCTTATTCCAACAAGTTTGAATCGATAACATGAATCTTGTTCCGCCCTTCCAATCTATCAAAAGCCAAATCCCCCTAGTCAGGTTATGAGTATTCGATTCATTTGGATGGACTCCACCCAGGTCCTTTTTTTTTTTTCATCCTCAAGCCCATTTAAATTCTTTAATATGCATCCTCTTGCACCTTCTCACAAACACCTCCTTAGGTCTTCGTTTTACATGCCCAACTGCTCTCTTAGATACTCACAAGGAATTTCTGGCAAGCAACACTATTAAGATTTTAATTTTTTTTCTTGGAATAGAGGAATATGTATGTATACATACATATATATATATATATATATATATACACACACACACATATATACTATTGTATATATATGTGTGTGTGTGTGTGTGTGTGGAGAACCAATTAAGATCAACTGTGCTGCGCCCTCAATCCAAGTACAATCTTATGAAAACTTCAATGAGAGGATGGTTCTGTTGAAAGTACCATTATTTTAACACTGATTTGAAACGTGCTCCTTGTTCCATAAAGATTTGTGATTGAGGATTGACTCTTCAAATTCTCATTGGTAGGAGTTAGGAGCCCATCTTTCTTGTTTAATTTCTATAAAATTCAATTCAACTTCAGTTTAAGAGCTTCCTTATTTATGTTTAGCTTTCAGTGATTGAACAGTTTTTCTTTGAGCTATTAATATCATAATGTATACAGGTTTTATTTATTTCTCTCATTTACTTGCACCTTGTATATTTTGTTTTGTAGACAATGTGTCCCTTGCACCTTATTTCATTTGCACTATCTAAGTTTTCCTGTTCCTTATTTTCCAGGTTCAACCCGTCTTTTGAAGAAGACACGAGTGAAGGTGATGGATCAGGGTCTGGGTTAGATGAAAATGGCAGGCCTTGCTTTTCCTCAATATCAAAAGCTACTGGTTGCCTTGACAAGGAACTTTCTGCCAGTGGGTTTTCAAGAAAGGACCAGGATGAGATCGAGAAGGTACCTTTAAAGCACCATGCATACTCTTGAAGTTTCTTTTACTAGGGTCTTACCCTTTCTGTGAGGACCTTTCAGAAATTCTCAAAGGTCAGGGCCAGGTCTAGGTCTAAGGGGGCAATTTAATATAAGCTCAGGAACGCATGTTGTATCATCTCATCATATATCTGTCATGAAATCGAGAAAGGAGGAAACAAAAGAAAAAGTCAAACTTCTTAAGGATGACGTAGCTAATTATTTGAGAAGAAACAAAGTACAAGAAGAGAAGATAGAACAAAGATAGAGATCTAAGTTGCCTGTTTCAGAATTAGAGTCTTGAGCTTCTGAGCTTGAAATATAAATTTGAAAATAGAGTGACACCATTTGAAGCAGTAGACTCATTGCTTGCTTGCACTGACATTTGTGATGCATTTACCAGCTTACTAGTTATTTCTACAGGATGTGCTGATGGATATATTTGTTGTACTTATAAAGCTGGCTTAATGTTCTCCAATTTTGCTATGTTTTGCAGTTCATTGAAGAAGGGATTGAGAAGGATATAGGTCCTGATGATGAAGAAAGTATGGATAAAGAATATCTCTCAGACGAGTTCAATGAGACTAACATCAGTAATTTGGATTCCTTGCACTTGGGAGACCAGGTAAATGCTTCAATGATTTTTATTCGGATTGGTAGTGATTTAACTGATTAAGAATTGTAATGTGCACTGAGTTCTGAGGAAGTGACTAGTGAATACAAAACTAGTACTGATGATGAGTCAATTTGAAATTGATTCAATTCAATAATATTTTGACACGTGGCATAGTGTCATTCAAACACTATATTCCGGATAGTGAATTGCGAAAGTTATTTCGACGATATGACTCGAATAATTATTTGTGAAGGAGAACATTCGAAATAAGAATGCACATAAAGATTAGCAACCACGAATGATGAATTAGCTATCATACTTCAAAGTTGTACTTCGAAATAGTAATTACTGTGATTTTTGAAGATGTATCTCGAAATATCTATGATAATTATATTCTTCGAAGTAGCTTCCCGAAATAGCTATTTCAGAATCATTTCTTTAAATAATCAATATTTCAAACTATCTTTTAAATATGCTACATTTCAACCTCGAAGTTATTATTCGAAATAATAACTCGAAATAGATGTATGACAACGACAGGAGTTATATTTTGTTAAGTTGATATTCCTTAACATTTAGCCATTCTTTGAAGATCATAATTTCGAAGTAACCCACTCAAAATGGGGGAAATAAACATTAGACTTTCAGGAATGGAGGCCCAGAAAGATAAGCCCTACCAAGACTCTCGAAGAGCTTGTAGCATTAAAGGACTTGAATCAATACATAGCTGTAATATGTCATTACTTTTATAACGTTAGATTTATTAACTTAACCAAACGTTATGAAAACATTTATTTAAGCGTTATATATTGAATTAGATGTTTTGGATATTGAATATTCATATCAAAACGTCTGTTCAGTTAAATGTATTCAAAGCTGTTCATAAAACATTACCAATGGTTATATAAGGGGTCTAAAGCTATAAAAGAGAAGGGGGGCATCAGGGGAAGGGAGCTTGGATGATTTTTTTGGGGCATCCTCTGAGAATTGTGGAGCTTTTTGTCTAAACTCTCTCTCTTAATCTTTAGGTTATGTATTGTCTTTCTGATAATTCTTGACTGATCTTACCATTTATTTCTTCATTTTATTCCAAAAGGAACCCTTGCATTGGAACGGTCAATTTCTTGATTTAGGCCAGTGTAAGCAAGTTTGAATCCTTTGTTGCTCAAATCTATTTGGTTATTTGGCATTCCTTTTGTCATTTACCGGTTTGTGCAGCACCATTTTTGGCGACTCTGCTGGGGAACTTGAATTGTTTCCCATCTTTTTGATATCTAAGATCAACTAAGAATCACTGAAATGGCTCCAGAACTTCCTACTGTTACTGTTACTGGAACCTAGGACCTTCCTGCAAATTCCATCAGTACAACAAGTGATTTGCCGATTGTAACTTCATTTACTACTTTAGCAGCACCTTCTACTTCAATTTCATCTATGTCGTCTGAAGATGGGATTGCTGCTATGTTGGAAAAGATGGTAGCTAAGCATCAAAAGATTATGATACTTTTAGCTCATCAAGCTTCAGCTACTGCTCAAGCAACGCCTCAGATAAATTCTACTCCATCATTGCCATTGTCATCTTTGTTGTTACCATCATCATTTGCTTCACCTGTTGTTCCACCACCTGTTATTCCCCATATTTCAAGGGAAGAGCCTGTTAGAGGTATTCCTGAGAATTTCTTTGGTATTCCACCATCTTCACAGATTCCATCACCACAGATGACTTCGCCATCAGTGTATGCTCCACCTATTGTTTCATCTGCACCATCTTCTACTTCTTTTGCTACTCTTGAACAAGTAGAATCACTGTTGAAGAGATCGCAATCTTGAAACCCTGAATGGGTTAGTAGTAATTTCTGTCCACCATACCCTGTTGCACTCTTGAGCAAACCTTACCCCAAGGACTATGTGAGTCCAAAATTCCCTAAGTTTACTGGTCAAATAGGGAATGTGAAGGAGCACATGAGTCATTTCATTGAAGCTTTAGGGGCTCATGCTTCGAATAATGACCTTTGTTTAAGAGAATTTTCGAAGTCCTTGACGGACAAAGCTTACACCTGGTACAATAACCTTAAGCCAGGATCTGTGGATACGTGAGAAGATATGGATGCTCTTTTCCACAAGAAGTTTTATATCACTGAACAAGTGTATACTGTCATTGACTTAAGTAGGGAACATCAAGGTCATTCTGAGGGCCTTGTCGAATATGTCAAGCGATTTCGGGATTTGGTGATGTCTTGTACTGAAACAGTAGCTGAAAACCAGTCTGTCGAATATTGTATTATTGGGATTCTCCCTGAATATAGAATTCATTTGGAGAACTTGGGAATCACAAGTTTTACCAAATTGTATGATGCTGCTCGAAAACTTAGCGTTTCAATGCCAAGTATTTTGAAAAAGAATGATAGAAAGAGGAATGA
>JAUPMG010261297.1:2980-20472 GCA_031762675.1 Pachysandra terminalis
CCCCCCCCCCCCCCCCCCCCCCCCCCCCCGCCCCCCCCCCCCGCTTTAGATTTTAAGGTTTATTCTCTTTCTTTTAGGGTTTAGCCTTTTTTAGAGTTTTTTTTAATATTTTTTTTAGGGTTTAATATTTTGGGTTTAGGGTTCATATTTCCTTTTAGGTTTTAGTTTAGGATTTTAAGATTATAAGTTTTAATGCTCAGAATTTAAGATTTATATAATTTTATATTTATATTTTAATTTTTTTTTCCTTTAATTATATTTCTAACGGTTTTTGTTTTTGAGTTTGACTAAAACTCTAAAGGTTGCCGGTTTCATTATTCCAGTTGTCATAAAATGATCATACAGGTCCCCCGTCGGTGACCTCCTCACGACTCTTTTTAGAAAGTATTGTCTTGAGCAATCAATATTTTAATATGATCAACCAATGGAATGATGTTTGCCAAACGCTATTTGGAAGTGATTTAAGGAGGAGATTGCATTAAAAGCCAAATGCTCTTTGGAAGTGATTTAATGACGAGATTGCAATATCTCGATTGTTGACAATCATGTAAGTTTTGTTACAGTGTTGCAAAATATCATGATGTACCAAGATATCTGTAATATTTCCCTCAATATTTTGTATTCTTTGAGTTATCCATTTATGGGCCTCATCTATGCAATATTTTGCGGTTTTTTATACCATGGTTCTGTCATATCTTTTGACTGATGCTTCAATGAATGTGGATGTGAGCATTTAAGTTTCTGCAGGTGTGGAGGAACTGAAGAATGGGAAAGAGAAAATATAATATATATTGTAGATTCGAGAGAGTGGATTAGTAATTTAGTGTAAGACTAAATACTTACAGGCACAATCATGCACATCTATATTGTAATCAGAACTCGTAACATATTGTAAAAAATGGGTCCTGTAGTACCATTTATATGACTTATTTGCATGATTGCCTATGGTATATTTCTTAAGTATGGTAATATCTCTCTCTAATTTTGATATACTGATGATATTCTTTCATCTTTATCTGCCGCAGATGAGGGAGACTAAATCTATTTTATACGTGGGAAAAAGATTTGGTCATCTTCCTGGTTTGTACCTTCTACTTCTTTGGATTTAGATGTATATATTCTGTGTTGTATGGTTTCTCGATTAGCCAACAATAATTTAGATTCCATGCCTTCTACCTTTTTAGTATCATTTTAACTTGTTTGGGGTTCCAAATACACTTCATTTTGGGTACAACTTTATGACCTTGTGGGAAGTCGTAAAGCTTTGATTCCAGATTGTTAAATCGTGTCTTCATGATGGTAGGTATCGATGTTGGGCATCAATTCTTCTCGAGGGCCGAGATGGTTGCTGTAGGTTTTCACGCTCACTGGCTGAATGGAATTGATTTTATGGGACAATCCTACAGCAAATTGGTAATGTGTGGATTATGCAGTCATTTGTGGTGTGATGGCATTTGTTGAAGAAAATAAACTGAGATCTACTTCTCATTTGAGGAACATGCATTATTTTGTCGTCTCATTTGTCCTTTTCTTCTTGGATTTTCTGGGTCTAGGAACTTCGTGCACTATGAAAGTTCTTCGAAAAGAGAGTTGTGGGGCTTTATTAAAAACAAGTGCTCTAGGTCTGGAACTAGTAATCTTTTGTTACATTTTGAAGCTAAAAATGCTGGTTGATGAAGCAAAATGAATCTCTTTTCTTCTAAGGGATATTCAAACTAAATACTCTAATTTATCAAAATATGGCCGATCTAAGCTTTAAGAATGCTTGAACAAAATAAGCGCAGTAACTATATAAATGATTGAACTGTTTAATTTTAGCATGCAAGACTATCTGCTCACCTTTCTCTTTGTTTTATAATTACTTTATTTTTACGAAACATTTTCTCTGAATCTCAATTGGGAATATCGTAGAGCAGGTTTTTTTTTTTTTTTTTTGATTCTAATCATAGACAGGCCTATAAGCAAATTTTCTTTTCATAAAGTATATTTTTCAACCCGATTGTCCAATTTTTGTTTTTCTCTGAAAGCTGGTTTTCTTTATTTTGTGAGAAGTTGCACTTATGTCCTGAATAAACCCATATTTGTTATCGTAATCTGATATTCTGCTGATGCCATTTATCTTACATGCCCACGTTTGAAGGAAAAAAAAACAAAATCCTATGTGTGTGTGGGTGCGTGCGTGTGTGAGTGTGTGTGTGTTGGATCTTAAGTTCTTCCATGCCACACAATGCTTTCAAGAAGTTGGGTTTATCAATTGCTTTGAAGGAAGTGCTTGTTTTCATTCATAAAATTTTAAAACTTCTTTCTTCAAACACGAGTATTGATTTTATACTGTATGTACCATTTTTAATAAGAACTTGCCATGCTAACTTTTAAGTGTTGTAAGATGTTTTGCAGTTCAGTTAGAACCTGGCAGTCAGTGGTATATGTGGGTCTTGTACTTTAATATTAGTGTGATTAGTGTTTCTTTCCCTCTTAAGAGTCTGACTTATTGTAGAAGTTGCGGAATTGCAACTTTGTTAGCTTTTCACATTTTTATTTGAATATTACAGCAAGAGTACCGTGGTTATACATTCCCACTTGCAGTATCAATCGTGATGTCTGGTGTGTATGAAGATGATCTAGATAATTCGGAAGAGGTTGTCTATACTGGTCAAGGTGGAATCAATTTACTTGGCGATAAGCGTCAAATTCAGGATCAAGAGATGCTTCGTGGTAATTTAGCACTAAAGGTATTTTTTTTGGAATCTAATCTATTATTATTTTTTATTATTCCTGGATTCATTGCCCTCCTATTCATCTCTTATATTGATATCTATTTGAATGCAGTTAGTTAAAAACTCTTAACTATTGTATAATTAATTGATTCCTACTAAAATTGGCAAGAATTCGTTGTTGTTGAAGTCATTGTCAAGTAATTTTTAGTCGTTTTTGCTAGTCATGGGACTTTCTTCATAAAGAAAGTATAATTTTAAAGTGCTTGGTGTATGACTTCTTGGGTTATTGGTGGAAATTGAAAGCAACAAACAAAAAATCAATTCTTCCAATTACGTTGAAGATAGTGTGATTCTGACTGTTGGATTGAAAAGAAAAAGAAAGTGCTACAAAACATTAACACAGGAATTGAGAGTGGTTGAAATGGGGACTGATAAAGAGGAACTTTTGAAGGCTAAGGAGAGATTGAGGGTGAGGGAGAGGGGAGAGATGGGGAATGTAAGGAATTGAGAGTAGACCCTTAAGAGTTTCTTGTGTTTCACAAATGACATTTCACATTGATTAGAAGATTTTTTATTTTGAAGGTTCTAATGATGCATGCAAATGAACTTCAACATTTTAGATTGATTAGAACACTTTTGATTTTGAAGGTTCGAATGATGCATGCAAACCAAACTTTAAATCTTTAGGCATTGTGGGGCTTTTCAAGCTTTTTGTTGTTTGAAGGAGAGGAAGTTGAATGGTTTATCAAGAAGGTAAACTTTCTCTGTAACAAAAGATCTGAATCCGGAGTGTTGGGATCACTTCAATTCAGCAAGAGAATATTCATCTTAAAATATCATACAAAATGGTGATTATGTGTCTTGTAGTTTGTAGACGAAAGATCTGAAGGCTCATGATCTAACTGAAGATATGGAGTTTTATGGATTGGAATGTCAAAACAAGATTCAAGTTGCCAACCCCAGTCAGATGGGATATGGAAATATTGTGCTATTTTGTTGTCTGACTTGAACCCCAGTTTGTTTTTTTTACCTGATCTGATTTGGATTTGGCAACATTGTTTTGTGACAAGATGGTGTTATGCTTGCTTCTCCAATGTATGATGTTTAAATGGTTAATGTAGTTCCAATTCCTAAATGTTATGCTTCTAATATCTGATTGAATTTTTCTATATCTATGTTGATTGATTAAAAGATATAGTAACCCTGAGACAGCTGCTTCTATTTCGAACGGGAATGCTAACCACTAAATTTAAATGTACAAAAATCATTCATTACTCTTAAGAATCACATTAACTTTAATCTGTTAATCCTTTTTTGGTTCTTAGAACAACAAAATAATAAGCAATATGGTAGTAGTAGATGTTGTAAAGTTGGAAACTAGCCTTCTATCACTACAATAGACATCCACTCTTGTTGTTTGCTGGATTAATAGATGCATATAGGTTTGGCGTTATGGTTTGACTATGAGTTCTTTGGATATTGTGTGTGTGTCTGAGACAGGTGTTCAATTCGTAGATTTGTTCTTTTTATTGCATTTCATGAGGTCTTCTCTTTTTTAATTGTCTTTTTTCCCCTGTTAAAATTGTTATGTACGCACTTGCAGAATAATCTGGAGCAATGTCTCCCTGTTAGAGTAGTTCGTGGACATAATTGTGCAAGTAGTTACTGTGGCAAAGTTTACACTTATGATGGCTTGTACAAGGTAGATATCTTTAGCATCTACTTTAAAAGTTATAACTAATAATTGTAAAAGTTTTTGTTTTATGATGAAAATGGCATGTTCATAAAATTTTGCATGTTGCTTTGCATTGTGATTAAATGAAGAGGCATTGCTTATGCTATATTAAGATCTTATAGATTTGCACTATTTTTTTTTGGTATTTCAATTAGTATTTGTGTGCAATGTTTTAATGTGGTATCATGGATGGGTGAGCAGATACTCATTTTTTTTTTCTAAATAAATTTTCATGATACTTGATCATTCAACGTAGTTTCTATTTTCTGTGTTTACTTTGTAGCTGTATGTTTTCCTCCCTATTGGTATCTTCTTCACGACCTTTATTTGGATCTTATTGGGAATTATTGCCAGTTTTGATTTATTTTGAACTTCATATGATCCATCAGACAAGTGTCTAGACATTTTTCAGGTTTTAATGATTAAACTACATCAACATCAACAACATGCCTTATCCCATCTTGTTCGGGTCGACAACACGAATCCTGTTCCAGCTGTCTCAAGTTATCAAAATCTACACTTTCAGTCAGTCTCTTTAAATCATTTTAGTCCATTGTTTTTGGGTCTTCCTCAAGTCCTTTTAGATCATTAAATTTGTAACCTTTGTCCATTTTACCTGAACAATCTTAACTTACTTTCAGTTATCTTGGATCTTATTTGGCTTATTGCTAGAGTGTTTAATATGGTTTTTTTCCTTGCTTTATCTTTCCTTTCCGTTTCACAAATCCATCTCATAATCCTCATCTTAGCTTGACTAGAAAATGTTGGTCAAGGGAAGACTTTATAAGCGACTCTCTTCTAGTGCCATCTCTCTCTTAATTTTATGTGCATCATTTCCCTCAATATCCCTTTCTTTATGGATACTGATCTAATATACGAGGTCACTTTTGAGAGACTTTTGATTTTTTATTCTTACCATTGGTTTACTTTTATTGCCTTTTGTATTAAAGTTTAATTCAAAATGCTCTTGTTTTGGTCGACTTATTTTGAAATCGTATATAGTTTCCTTTTACAATTCTAGTTTGTCCTTCACTGTCTTTAGTTTGGTTCACCTAAACCAGATAGTTACTCCACACCAGGGCACCTTTTTGTTCACCGTAATCACATTGTGTACTCTACACCAAGCCAAGCGATACGGTCTCATCATTATTTTAGATGTATGAGGCTTACGTTTTGTAGTGAGGCTCGAGAAAAAAGCCCTGAGACTTAAATGTGAGCTTCTGCCGTAGAGGCATTTCCCATGATGCTCATTTGAGGTTTATTCCCTGATTCTCACTCCTTTAATTTTGCGGTTTACATGAGGCCCTACCGCATGTCTTGTGGCCATCTCGTTGCTCTAATGTGTGCCTTGTATCTCGAATGAAATTTGAGTTATCTTTACAGAATTGTGGATAAAATTAGTTTTATTTTTATGTTTTATATTAGTACTTATACTTGAGTTTATCTGTAATTATTTTTAAATTTAGATATTAAGTTCCCTTTCTTTTAGTAGTGATAGTATATATGTTATACAAAATATCTACATAACATTATCTATCCTAGAACTTTTGGTTCCTATTTTTTGGGTGTTTGCAGAATAATCCTACACTTGCACTTCATGTCCATGTCGAATATTAACACTCGCACTCATATTGATGCTACATAGCTAGTGGGTAGTATCTTATGTCCCTATTTAGAATGCTTGTGTCAATGGAAAAGAATATCTTAAAACTGCTAAGAAGCTTAGAATTGTTTAGGGGAAAAGAAAAAATTCATTTAGTTGATTGGAAATAGGTCTGCAAACCAAAGGAAATTGGTGGGTCAGCTTAATAAGAGTGGAGTTGTTCAACTTGGCGTCCTAGGCAAGTAGATTTGGAGATCCAAAGACAAAAAAGGCGTGCTATGGAAATCAATTATTGGGAAAAATAATCATATTCTCATGTGAATTTGAGAACCATAGTTAGCCATAGGTGGGAGTGGGGGAAGGAATGGTCACAATGACCTTTTCAATGGGAAACTTATTGTGGTTAGTGATTGTATTCAATTCTTGAAGGACAACTGACATGAAGTAGGGTAATTTTATCAGGCTTGTCCTAGATTATATTGGCTGGTTCTTGTTAGGAACCTTTTGATGATTTTTTTTTGGAAAGTTGAAGTGACTATAGTTTGGTGTCGATCTTCTAGAGGGCCCCTCAATGTAGGAATGCACTTTTTATTCCTAGCATGCGTTTTTGTTGTCCCATTGACATTAAGATACAAGTAACAAAAAGGATAGGATCTTAGAGAGATATTTCTTCCTTTGGTTTAGTAGATTTTTTGAGTCTGAATTAGACGCATCATCTACTTGGTGGGGAATAGTTCTTTCGAGAGTCTAGGCCTTTACTGGGAGGCTTGCACTAGAGATGATCTTTACATTGACCATCTTTTTTGGTGAGGCATGTCTTATTGTGTAAGAACCATGTTGAGAGTGCAAGTCATCTTTTTTTTTTTTCTCTAATTTTTTCGGTGCGAGACAGTTGGGGTTGTTTGATACTTCTTATTCGGGGTTGCGAGGATGTTTCTTCTGTCGGTAACGCCTTCATCTCTTTGAGAGGTCTCAAATCAATTACAGGGACTCCATTTTATGGAGATGATACCATTTGCTATTTACTGGAGCATTTGGAATGAGAAAGTGGAAGAATGTTTAGCGACTCTTGGAGACTGCAAATGTGGAATCCAGTGTTTAAAATGTCGTCTACATGTCGACATTTTTTGAAGTCGTGACATGAAATGCAAAGGAAATCGCTAGATTTCTTATCTTTTTAAGGCTTCTTTTGTTCAGATGTCTCATACTTCGTGAGACATCTCCCCAAAAGAAGCTATTCACTCCCCAAGATTTCCTAAACTTCCCATCTCTCAGATCTACGGTTGAACGCTTGGTTTTTCGCAGATGTCTTATCTTTTTAATGTGTTTGTTATGATATTGAATAACTTTTAAAATTAATATCATATAATGTATGATTGTATTCATGTTGACAATGATTACTTAACTAGATTAGCACTATTTTACTTGTTATTCACTTATTTGTTGAAAATTTATGTGCTTGATGCTTAATTGGATGTATTAATTTTTGTACAACTGACAGCTCGACAGCACCAACCCTACCCCCCCCTCCTCAACTAATGGTCTTGATTAAGGGAGTGTTTTTCTTTCTTTCTTTCTTTTTTTGTGCATATTTTGATGTATTTAGCCTCAATTATGCTCATCTAGGAGTTGGGATCAAAATTCCTTCAAAAACCTAAGATGTTCCTCACATTTCCCATTTTTCCCCTAGATGTCGCGACATGTCGTAGGGCATGGACCTGCAACTTGTCTTGCAACATTGACATTGCAAACCTTGGTGGAATCA
Source organism: Pachysandra terminalis (assembly GCA_031762675.1). Classification (NCBI taxonomy): domain Eukaryota; kingdom Viridiplantae; phylum Streptophyta; class Magnoliopsida; order Buxales; family Buxaceae; genus Pachysandra; species Pachysandra terminalis. The sequence continues at coordinate 10,801 of JAUPMG010261297.1, forward strand.
TCCGCAGATTTTTTATTTACTTGTCCCATTTGATAGGGATTTTGATGGGATTAAATTCAATAGTGCCATTGCAGATGGGATGAACTCATTATTATCATTTTTGTTGTTGTTTTCATTATTTTTATTGTGAATTGCACCTGACTTTGAAACCTGGTGAGATCTGGATATCACACGTGGCAGCATATTTGGAGAATCCCACCCCACACATGTACTTCCGATGGACCCCCCCCCTATCTATTGATAAAGGTGGCAAGGGGTGGGTATAGGAGTCTATCCTATATCAAATCTGCCCCTAACCTGATCAGTGCAGATTGGGCCGAACCGACTAAACATGTGATATAAGTACAATACAGTTTTTCATTAAAAATATATGTTTCTTTAACATTTGTTTATAAAAAATATATGATGAATATATGTTTGTTCCAAAACTGGACCTGATTTTTTTTTTGATCGGTAAATATAACTATTATTAATATGTATTAAGGCTTATATCTCTTCATGTGTGTGTATTTATACAACTATTACACAAATAAGACTACTCTATAATGATTTATAATGATTAATCCCCCCAAATTCTATATAAATGGATGTCCAAAAGAAGAGTAGTGAGATGGTCTTGTCAATTAGCTTTTGATCATCATTTTCCATCCCTTCAAATAATCTCTGATTTCTCTCGCATCACAGAAATTGCTGCCGGGCATCAATTCCACAAAATGCAACTTTTGCTACCGACTACCCGTCCTTTTTTTCCTCCAGCCCCAGCTACTTAATGCAGCCTTGAACTGTTTATACATAATCCAATTTAATCTGAATCTTTTAAGGTAGAATACCAAATCTTCCTAGTCACCTCGCAGTGTAGTAGTAGATGCGAAACAGTATCCTCCTTACAAATGCAGCATCTAGAAGCCATTGACCACCCCTCCTCTTTAGGTTATCGCACGTTAGGATTCTATTAAGAACTGCTGACCATAGAAAGAAAGAAATTTTTGATGGGATTCTAGCGAACCAAATTAACCACCAAGGGCCTTCCTCTCTTCCTTCCTCGGACAAAGCTACATGGATTTAACTGAAAAAGCACCTTCCTCTCCCGGTTTCCCCACTCTAGAGTCTATGCTTTCTCTTACCTTTATCTTGTTAACTACCTCCATCTGATTTGCCACCTCTTCCACTTCCCAATCAAAGATATTCCTTCTTAACTTATGATTCCACTCCCACTCCCCGTTTCCTGTGGTTAAATGATCCTTCACCCAGTCATCCAGGTTTAATGCAATGGCTGCCACCCCGGGAAACTTGGAATCAAAGATTCTTAGCCACACCAAACATCTTTCCAGAACTTAACTCTATCTCCTGTGCCAATTCTAAAACTCACCTTTGTGAAACACCTTCGAAATTGAGCATATGGCTTTCCATAAACCCACCCCAAAAGGAGCCTTACATTCTTTGGTCTTCAATCTCCCTACCTCCACTCCATATTTAGCGCTTACTAACTCTTGCCATAAAGAACCCTCCTCTTTCCGATATCCCCATAACCATTTAGCCAATAGCGCCATATTAAATTTAGTAAGACTCTTCAAACCCAGCCCCCCATCTTCTTTCTTTAAACAAACTTGTGACCATTTCACTAAATGATATTTCTGTCTTTCTTCATTTCCTTTCCACAGGAAATCTCTTTGAAATTTTTCTATTCTCCTTGCCACTGAAGTTGGAATCTTCATAAGCGACATGTAATAAGTTGGTAAATTTGCCAAGGAACTCTTAATGAGAGTTAACCTACCCCCTTTTGACAAATACCTAGTCTTCCATGCTGCCAATTTCTTTTCCGTCCTTTCTATAACGTTATTCCACATGTTCCTAACCTTGTACGAAGCCCCCAAGGGAAGACCCAAATAGTACGTTGGAAATGTTCCAATCTTTTGGCCCAACCACTTCACTAATTGATTCAGAGTTTCTGTGTTCCCGACGCCCAACAACTCAGATTTTGACAAGTTAATGTGTAACCTGACACCGGTTCAAAGCACACCAATATACATCTCAAGGTCTTCATATCTAACTACTTATTCCGGCAAAAAATCAGCGTATCATCTGCAAATTGTAAATGCGTAATACTCATGCTCAATTCCTTCACCTTAACACCTTGGATCAATCCCTTCTCTGAAGCCCTCTTAATCATTTTACCCAAACAATCTACAACCATGATAAACAAAAGGGGGAGAGCGGGTCTCCTTGTCTAAGGTCTTTAAATGACTTGAAAAAGCCCTCCGTTGTTCCGTTCACCAAAACTGAAATAGATACCGTCAAAATACAGCTTCTAATCCATTTGATCCACTTTTCACGATAGCCCATTCTTTTCATGGCATAACACAAGAAAGCCCAGTTCACATTATCATATACCTTTTCCATATCCACCTTACACACTAGAGCACTCTTCCTATCTTTAAGAACTAAGTCAATGCATTCGTTGGCTACAAGTACTCCGTCCAAAATCTGCCTACCTCCTACGAACGCACTTTGAGTGTTGGATATTACCTTCCCTACAACAATTCTCAATCTATCAAGCACCTTGGCAATCATTTTATATAGACTTCACACCAAGCTGATTGGGTAGAAATCTTTAATATCAGAAGCACCTTCCCTTTTCAGTATGAGATCAAGCAATGTCGCATTTGCACTTAATTCAAATATGCCCTTATCAGAAAGCTCAAGGAAAACGTTTATAACCTCCTCCTTCACCACCCCCAGTACTTTTTATAAAATTCTATAGTGAAACCGTCCGGACCCGGTGCCTTGTCGCCACTCATTAATTTCCTTCCACACCTCATTCTCCGTGAATTCCGATTCTAAACCTTCTACCTCTAAGGGGGATAATCTATCAAATCCTATTCCTTCCAAAACTGGTATGTAGCTAACATATTCTTGAAAAAGGGTCTTGTAATAATCTTCTATCGCTTCCTTTATCTCCCCCCCTCTTCTTTCCACCCCCTTTACTTCAATTCTTTTGATTGTGTTTACCCTATTCCTTGCATTCGCCATGTTATGAAAAAATTTCATATTTTTATCACCATCTTTTAGCCAAAGTGCTTTTGACTTTTGTCTCCAACAGATCTCCTCCATCCTTGCCACTCTGGCCAATTCCTTTTTCAGATTTTCTCTCTCCATTCTCTCCTACTCATTTCCCCTTTATCTTCTATTACGGCTCCGTTAGGTATTGCTTTTCGAAAGTTGCTATCTAAAGCAAAAAAGCAAGAAGCAAAAAAGCATCTTTTCAAAAAATATTCTTGTGAAGCAAAACCGTTTGGTAAGCTATTGATTTTTTGCTGAGAAACAAAAAAGCAGATTTGATAGAAAAAAAGATAAAGAAGCAAAGTAATTGCTTATTTATTTTTCTTGGTTTTAAATTGTTGCTAAACACGATTAAAATTGTGAGTCGGTCGATGTTTTTTCCAATATCCAACTCATTAAAATGCATTTCAGAAATTTTTGCTAAACATGATTAAAATTATGAGTCAATCGACGTTTTCCCTAATATCAAACCCATCAAAAAGCATGGGAGATCTCAATCTTATTGCAAATGGTAAGTCTCCAGAGGTGGTCGCCAGTCGTCGGAAATAGTTGTCAGTCTTTAAAGATGGTGATTGGTCGTCAGAGATAGTCATCAGTCTTTGAACATGGTCTCCAATTTTTAAAGACTGTCATCGATTGTCGGAGATAGTTGTCGGTCGTTAGAGATAGTCGGGAAAAATGTCTGGTGCCTTCTATCATCCCTTCAAAGACTTTGGAAGCCATTGGGCTCTTTAGAATTTAAGAAGTTTGAAAGTAATTTATTGCTTAATGTGAAAAGCAATAATTTATTGCTTCTCACTTTTAAGCAAATAAATTGCTTTTATGCTTCGCTAAAAATACTTAAATGTACAACCAAACGTTCCTTTTGCTTTCAAAATCAGAAAAGCACTTTCGAAAAGCAATACCAAACAGAGCCTATGTCTAACTGTCTTATCTTTTCCAAAATAGAGCCCATTTTCCATTTCTTCAATTCACCCCTTAACAGCTTTAACTTTCTGCAAAATACAAAACTCGGTGAGCTGATAATATTAAAACTATTCCACCACTCTTTCACTGTATCCACAAACCTCTCTTCCTCCAACCACATGTTCTCGAAACGGAATGGACACTTTCTAGAAACTTTATCCTCACAGATCAATAAAATAGGAATATGATCTGATGTTGGTCTTGGGAGTGAGGTAGCTTGCACACTTGCATACACTTCTTCCCATTCACGAGACATTAAAAATCTGTCTAACTTGGAGCATATCTGGATTTCCTGATTATTTGTCCAAGTAAATTCTGCTCCTATTAGGGGTACCTCAATCAAAGCATTATGGTCAGTAAAATCTGTGAACACTTGCATCTGAGAGCTCAACCTAATGCATCCTGTTCTCTCCAAACAGAATCTGATAATGTTGAAATCACCACATTTATTCCACGGGATATCCCACCCTTTTCTATGTTTCTCCAACTCTGAGCATATGTCCTTTGAAACGGAATGGTCATTTGGGCCATACTGTAGACGGCATTCTCATCCCACCTCCGTTATTTCCTTTCTCCAACAGCACCACAGAAACGGCAAACTCCCCTATATTAGAATGAATGAGGTCAAACATGTCTTCTTTTCACGCCAACAGAATTCCTCTTGAAGTCCGAATAGCTGGTTTATGTACTACATTTTCTTCTCCCCCAAAGTTGAACATTATTATATCTGGTTTCTACTCCTTCAAGGACATTCTAATAACCTTCCTTTTTGCAAAATTCCCCACACCCCTATCATTCCATGAAAGAATTTTTACTTTCATTTATAATCCAATAATCCCCCATGCCCTTCAAACTCTCCCCTTCTCCTATCCAATAATTCTCTTCCGGGCTAGCCTTCTCCTTAACATCCCAACTCAGTCTCTTTAGCTCCTTAATTTTATATTGCTCACGATTTTCTCCCTGTTCCTATTTTCAATTGAAGTAAACAGTTCTAGAGCCTCTTCCTGAAATCCCTTCCATGACACTCCTATGAATTCACCGAAGTTCATTATTCTATTAAGGACCCACTCCATGATTTCGGTTTCACTCATATTATCTGTTTCTTCCGAAAACTCAGTCAAGAGACAGACCAGCTCTCTCTATCATTCATACCCATTATTGTGGCATCTTAGCTACTTGTCAAAGGGACTGGTTCTAAGACTTGATCTTCCTTTCCAACATCACACCAAACCTCGCAGATCCCTGACAACTCCTTATCTCTCACAACTAGACTCAGACTACAGCCTTCTGCGTTAGACTTGGTATCCACTGGTGACGTCTTTCCTTCCTATAGTGAACTTATCTTAGGCTCATCTGTCCCTGCATTCTCACCCATCATCTCCTGCTCAAAGCTACTCCATTTTGATAACTCTCCTCTCATCTCTAAAGAGCCTGTCTGAAAATGCATTAATTCTATCACCTTCTCCAACTGGAACAGTAGTCTAATACGGCTGAGTGATTCATAATCTTGCCCCACAAATGACGCCTTATCCTAACCTCCTTCGTAGGCCATCCAACACCTGAATCAAATTCCGTCTCTGCACCACCTCGGACTGAAGACGCTGCCACCCTATTCCATCCCAGAAGACCCTCCTCTCCACACCCTGAGCTTCACTTTCTGAATCCAAAATTTTCACAGGACCAAAAGGACAAAAAAAAAATGGTTGAAATACAGTATCCAAGGAAGGAGAAAAAAAGGCAGTTGATTTTGTGAGCAGAATAACTTGCTTCAGACAGATCCAAATCATCAATGGAGAATGTTTCCCTTTTGAATATACCCTTTACACTTCTTTGCCTCTAATCTAATTCTCCTTTGCTTCATTCTTGAGGACGTCTCCTCTATTCGCCATATTGAAACGCTTGACCATCTCCCATGCTGGGTTAAAGCCAGGAAAACCTCCAAGCTTGTCATTCCTCTCGTCTGCTTCTTCCTTCTTCCGCTCCATCACTGCAAGGTCTCCGAAGACACTCTGAGGGAAGGTTTCGAGTACATTAGAAATTTTATCACCTGAAACCTTCTCAAACCCTTTAGCTGTCTTGCCCCCGAATTCTTATACTCCTCTCCGCCTTTATCCTTAATAGGATCTGCTACGTTATAAACCCCTATCCGGACATATCCTCCTTATATTTCTCTGATCAGCATGAAAACCCGTTCAGACCAGAGATGAACTGGGACTCCAAACATCCTAATTCATTTATGATTGTCTTTAATGCCGTCAACCTCGCATCTGGCTCTCGATGACCACCAGTCATGGTACTAGAAATATGGCCCGAAGAGTTTAGCTTCAAAAATTCAGTACCTGATCTGCTACCTTTTTAGATTCAAAAGAGAACAAAAACAGGGTCGGAGACATCTTTTTAATAGTAACCAGCTTCTGCGTTTGCCAAGACTCCCATACTCAGATCTCCACCTTCGAAATAGAAGGGGTTTCCCCCTCAAATCTCCTAACTAAAATCATCTCCAGGTTCTTCAAGGATGTCTGAATTATGCAATTTATCACATATTGCCGTCTTGTTAAACCCGATTGCGTTATGATTCAACCGTTGAAAGTCCTCCAACTCTTCTTCAATGACATTTTAATCTTCTCTTCCTCCAGACTCAACAAGGCTAAAGCCCATCCCTCTCCATTTCTTCCTCAGAGTATCTGGCTCTCAATAAATCCTGGGCTAGCATAGGCGGTTTACAGATTTTTAACTGAGCACTAGTTTGTTCTTGAAAGTTGGCATGTTTTGAATCCCCAGTCTCCATATCAGAGTTTGCAGAAGCTCTATCCAACCCTTCTTGTTTTCTCCTACTGGAAAACATAGCCTTTTCGACTTTCCATTACCTCCTATCTTCGTAAACTTTAGGAAGCTTCCATTAATATTCTTTCTGGTTTCCAACACCAAAACTGACTCCGATATTCTCCTAGACCCAACAACCTCCTGATCTTTTGAAGACTTAATTCTCTTTTCCACCCCCTGAACAAGCCAGAAGCAGTCTTCCCCGGGGTCATGATCTCCACCACACCAAACTTGCATTTCTCGCTGATCTTCACAAACTCCTTTATATTCTCCTTCCACATGTTGAATTCAAAAATCTTCGACTCCACTTTTAGAACTCTCCTTACCGTAACCATTTGATCACGATCTCCACTACACCAAACATTATAGTACCTTGTCAGTCTGGACCTGATTCATGCTTTACCAAATCTGACCCATTTAGAGAATGGGACAGCTCGTTGCTTTAACTCGCCTCATTTCCATTCCTTCATACCACGCTTCAACCGCAAAAGCATTTGCCATATTGTCATGAGCCAACAATATACAAGGTGCATGGCCCACTATAGTGCCAAGGGTGGGCATTTTGTCGAGCCTAGCATGAAGGGCTTTGGGCAAGTGTCGTCAACTGGTGGAGATGTTTTAGGAAACAACTTTAGCATGTTTGTGCATCGTGATGGTGTGCCTAAATGTGTGCATAGTGCCCACACCAAGAAAATGGCTTGAGGGTGGATTTATAGCATGTGGGGAAACTTGGATTTTGGGGAGTGGAAAACAATTGGTGGACCTAGATGCCTAGGTTAGGTCCGGAGTGAAGAGGACGATGTCATTGTTATGTAGTTTAGATGGCTTGCAGAAACTCCTGGAACTCCATAAAACCACAATATATTTGTACCTACCAGGTTTTTGTTTCCTCATAGCAAAGGGATAAAGGCTTAGCATCCACGTTAAAAAAGGGGTTATGTTGCTTGACCTCTCCTCCTACTAAGTGTGGCACTAGACATGCAATCCCCAAGTGGCTTGGGGACGGGGCTTAGCTTCATAGAGGTGATGTCGAAGATCTACTAGGACATCGATGGCATGTCCTGGGGATGCTACTAGAATAGTGGCTCTACAGAAGTGTTTTCCATCCTGGGGCTGGAGCCTAGTATGTTGTGTTGCTCTAGCTTGCTATTCATACTTGGGAGCAAGGTTTTAAATTTCGATTTCGCCAGACATTTCGCCAAAGGGTGTCTAGCGAAATTTCGGCGAAATGGGGAAATATCTCCATTTCGCCAACTTGTAAAATGGCGACATTTTGCCGGCATGCCGGCGAAATTTAAAACCATGCTTGGGAGAGCATAGTTAGTTGATGAGCTATTGTTGGGCCATGAAGCATTGTCGTGGGCTTGTGTGGTGGTTTATCTTGCATTTGGGATGTTCCATAAGGATCTCGTGGCATGGTTGACATTTTTACGAGTCACACTTTTTAATATGATACATTGAGCTTATGCTTGGTATAATGGACTTTGCTAGTGTAGTGTTGATGCTAAAAATGCGAGTTGCCTTGGTAATGGATAGTTCTAATGGTTGAGGACTGTGCTGTGGGCTTCTATCCTCAGTGCACGGTGGTTGGGGCCATTAAGACTGTGGATCTTTGTGGTGTTATAATGACAGAATATGCGTAGCTCAAGGTTTAACAAGCCGGAATCAGAGACCGGACCGATCCCGTCTGGTTCCGGTCCGGACTGGTACCGGCAGGACCGGTTGGCGGACCGCCGATCCATAACCCAACGATACAATCCTTTGTATCACAGGTTGGAACCGGACCGGCCGGTATGGACCGGTATCGTTCGATCCGTGAAACCATGGCGTAGCTCCTTGTGTGTGATCTGTTGGTTGATCGGCTTGGTGTCATTATTTTAGTGCTAGTTAGGCTACAATAGCGAAGGAATAGTACGCGTGGGGAGTATTTGTTTGGCTAGGCTAGAACTCTTTTCCTTCTCCTTTCATTTGCTATTTTCTTTTTCTAAAGTTTTTCGAATAAGAAGGCTTTTTGTTTGAAATATGCATCTTTTTTTTTAAAGATAATCCTAGTGGATTTTAATTATTTGTTGATGTTTGAAAGAATGCTTCTATGTCTTAAAACTGATTTCATCTTGCTACTTATAGGTAATTGATTCCACTAGATATATATGTTTTTCTTTTTGTTTTATTAGTTTATTATTTGATATATTATGACTTTTATTTACACTTCTTGATTTGTTTTAAGTTTTCATGTGCCTGCACGCGTAGCAGTTGGTTTCCACATTAATATGTATTATATATGCGGGTATATGATATAAAAACATGTTAATTTATCATATCTTTGCCTTATCTTTGAATTAAAGTGAGTCTTTTTTATGTATCCACTATTTCCTTACGTACCCACCGTATCTATGATTTTTTTTTTTTTTTGATAATTGATGCATTGTATAAATAAAAGGAAGAAGATACAAGATCAAGACGAAACAGTACTAAACAAAAGCAAAAGAGAGCAATGACACACTAAATTAAGGCACTCCATGAAGAATCTCTTCTGGTGGAATCCCCTCGAACAACTCCTCACTACACATACCCCTCCTAGCCAAAAGCTTCGCCATCCGATTGGCCTCCTTCGACACGAGATGAAATGAGATGTTACAATCTCGACCCAAGGACCAGATCAATCGAACCAACTGAGTGAACGTCCAATCACACTGCTGAATCCTCCCTAACCAATCAATCACGGATGCCGATGAACTCTCCACAATCACACTCCTGTACCCCCTTGCAATGGCATACCTCAAACCATTCCTAATAGCAAGCAGGATAGCGTGCCGCCCGTCA
>JAUPMG010261315.1:0-20467 GCA_031762675.1 Pachysandra terminalis
TCCCGAGTTGGATTGCCGATCCAACTCGGGATCGGCCGAGAACGATCCCGAGCCGGGAACCGAGTTTAAACACTATGGGTAATACCAGTTAAATTTACCATTTTGAAGCATGCTTCCCTTGTATCAAGGCTCCATTTGTTTTGATGTGAAATAGGATTCAGAAATCATTTTAGTTTCAAATGGGTTTCCATATGTTTGGATTCAAATGGTTGAGAACTTACTATTTTAGTGTATGGTTATGGGTTCAAGCTCTAAAGCAAAATTATTATGATTATGTGCTCGTGCATTTGTGTATGTGTCAGGCATTTGGGAAAGGGACGTGTGTGTGAGATACATGAGTATGTACTACAGCATTGGTGTGGTCATAATTGTCGAATGGATAAAAAACATGCTCTCAAAACGAGTTGTTAGGATTCATCAACAAAAAATAAAATGAGTCATTAGAAGGGATTGAAAAGGTTATTCAGATTGAAAACAATTATGTGCTTGCCCATTCTCATTGACAAGGATAAAATAAAAATAAAAAAAATAATAAAAAAAATTAAAAAGTAATTGAAAAAGGTAAGAAAGCAATGTTGGATATGAAAGAATTTTTAAAGAGGCGTCTGAATTCCAATCGAATAGAATCCCGATATGTGGATTCAAATGAAATGGAAACAAAGGAGAGACGCTAAAAGCCCTATATGTAGAGGCCAAAGCTTGGTGCAAAAAAGAACACACAATATAAATCTCTCTTATCTCCATTTCTTATAGTGCTTTCTTTAAGGGTTCCATCCAATACTTATTTTTAGGTTTTGTTGGCCATTTGATTCATTGTCAGTCAATAGGTTACAGCCATTGGTTTCATGAATCAGATTGTATGGCATTGTAGCCCAGGGGCTGAAATTCCAAGAGCCATCTGCAATGATAGTGGAGAAATTTACTGTCTTAAAAAGCATTTCCTTGGGTGGTATGCCTTGCTCTCTTGATCATCATCATCAACATCTCATCGCGATCATTTCATCATCATTTGCTGCTCTCCATGATTTACATTTCTCATGTTCTACTGAATTTGCCAATGTCAGTGAAATCTTGTTTAATTTACATTTAAATGTTGACTATAAATTTAAGTTGATGAATCGTCTCACAAATTTATAATCAATGGGTTTGGAGCCTCTTTATGTTACCTAGCTACGGAATTTTGTCGGGACTTAAGGAGGCAATCCATCTGATGTATGGTAGTTTGGTTACAAATTTGGTCTGGGTAGGGGGGGGTCTCAAAGTGGTGGGGTTTGAAGGACTAAAGCTTTCTGGCAGAAGGATGGGTTTCAAGTGGTCTGTGGAAGAAATGCATTTTCATTGTATGAATGTAGGCCGAAGCAGAATGGTGGTGTTGGATTGATGGAAAATTTATACCATGATCTATCATTCATGTTTGTCTTCATTGTTTAGGGTTTTTATCGTTGTCTAGGATTTGTATTTCTTAGACAGTGGTGGTGGAATATTTGTTCATCTTGATCCAGCTATTGCTTGTGATTCGTTCTTCATACTTGGAACATTTCATCCGAGGGAGATTTGGGAGTAATATTTATGCATTGATAGCATTTGTAATTGTTTAGTATTTGTTAACATAAAACTCCATGGCAATTAGATGAAATATTGTGAATGTTAATATCTTGACTCTTTTTTTCACTTGTCTTTTGCCGTGTAGGTGACGGAAACCGGAGTTGAGGTTCTTACAGCACGGTTGCCAACATCGCCAAATATGTTCCCTTGGCTAAATGCATGACGACTACACGGAGCTCAAAAGACATGTTGGTAGAAATTGGTAAAATTGGAACCAGCCATGAATTATACTGCCATTAACATATATTAATAGTACTACTACATCTCTGCATTGCCATATGCATTGGGAGATAAAATGGTAACCATGTATTGTTTTTCTTCTTTTTTTACTGCAAATTTTTTGTACCTGTAATTTAATTGACATGAGAAATGACTTGGAACAATAAGAGTCAGATTTAAACAGTGGCTAGAGAACTCTAAATTGGATTTTTTTTTTTTACCTAATTTGATTGTCAGGATATCTTAAGAGGAATGATAAATTCTCACAGAATTGATTGGAACAGATTACAGGGAAAGAAAGGCTTTTTGATCCATGAGCAAAAAAATACTGGTGGTGTCCAGGGCTGCGGTACACAGCCGGGGCAGTAATTGAATCCCAGCAATCTATAATTTGTATATTTTGTTTACAATCCAATTGTTTGGATTTGCATCATCTAGTTAAATCATGCCCTAGGCATGGCCATTTAAAATCATCTATAAAAGTCGGTCATCGCGTACGAAACACACGTTATCTTAAGTAGGCTCGGCTTAGTTTTTATATTAGATTATACATTCATATCTGATATTATATATGAATATTAAACATACATATTACTATAATATTATATATATATATATTTGATAAGCTATAATATATTATATATAATAAATAATATTAATACATTTGAATTAAGGTTTCGTTTTTTTAATGTAAAATAGTTTGTTTTTAATATAAAATAGGATACGGAAAACATTTTACGTCGGACCAATCAGAGCCTAAACTAAGCTTTTTTCGTGAGTTGAGTTCTATGTGCCGAATTTTTTGCAGGTCAAGCTTTTGCTAGCTGGCCTGAGCCCAAACTATTGAGTCAAGTTTGAGGCTAAAATTTTTTAATGAGCTTGAGTAGCCTAAAATTTTTTAACAAGCTTGAATTGAGTTGAAGTTTTGCTTAAAGTTTATAAGCCCAAGCCAAGCTAGGCAAATATTGGCTCAGCTCGGCTCGGCTCATTTGCAAACGTAGAAACACATTAGGCATAAGGGTGGCAATGGACCGACATACACTCTATTATAACATTATTTATGTGCCAAAGTCCGGCCTTCAGGCTCAAAGGTGTAAGCTCCAGCCCAATGTATCTAAAATACATCAAGTCCGACCTACAAGTGTTATTTTTTAAGCCATTATTATTTTGTTGCTAGTAAGATTTGAACACTTGGGTTTCTTAGAAGAAAATTTAAACTTCTCACCGCTAAACTATAACAACAAAATGATAATAAATTTAAGTAAAAATTATACATTACTCATGAATGACAGGTCGGATAGGAATGAATAATTTAGTATAAGTCCGAACTTAGTCCAAAAACTGATCGAGCCTTAAATTTCAGCCCAGCCCGATCATACAGACCACTTACCCTTCCCAAACCCGTCCAAACATGGAGCCGGGCTGATCGGGCCTGACGGGTCGCCCCGCCCATTGCCACTCCTAATTAGGCGCGAGTAGGTGGGTATAATCGAAATAATGCGAGTATGGCTAGCAGTACTCGCCGAACTTTCCAGAATCACGCTAGTGCCCTCCTAGAATTCTCTCGTCTCGTCTATCGTCCATCGTCATCCTTTCTAAAACTAATCTTCTTCTTCTCTGGCATTCCCATTTCGGAAAAGGAATCGATATCCACTCCGACATGGCCGACGAAGCTAAGGCTAAAGGTAATGCTGCTTTCTCCGCCGGCCGGTTCGAGGAAGCAGTCCGATTCTTCTCCGACGCCATCGATCTCGCCCCAACCAACCACGTCCTCTACTCCAATCGTTCTGCAGCTTTTGCTTCACTTCACCAATACGACCAAGCCCTAACCGATGCCAAGAAGACGGTCGAGCTTAAACCCGACTGGTCCAAGGGTTACAGCCGTCTCGGTGCAGCCCATGTTGGTCTCGGAAACCTCGCAGAAGCCATCGCTGCTTACAAGAAGGGTCTCGAGGTCGATCCCAACAACGAAGCGTTGAAGTCCGGTCTCGCCGATGCTCAATCGGCGGCTTCTCGATCCCGTGCTGCTGCTCCTTCGCCGTTTGGGGATATCTTCCAAGGGTCGGAGATGTGGGCGAAATTGACTGCTGATCCAACTACGAGGGGTTACCTTCAACAACCTGATTTCCTTAAGATGATCCAAGATGTGCAGAGGAACCCTAATAATATGAATATGTACTTGTCGGATCAGCGGATGATGCAAGCGCTTGGTGTTTTGCTTAATGTGAAAATGAGGGCTCCAACACCAGAGGAAATGGAGATCCCGGAGTCAGAGCCGGAGACGAAGAAGCCGGCAGAGCGTGAGCCAATGAAGCGGCCGGAACCAGAATCGGAGCCTGAGCCGATGGATACTATTAGTGAAGAGGAGAGGGCGGCGAGAGAGAGGAAGACAAAAGCGCAGAAGGAGAAGGAGGCAGGTAATGCAGCTTATAAGAAGAAGGATTTTGAGACGGCGATACAGCATTACACTGCTGCAATCGAATTGGACGATGAGGATATCTCGTTCCTTACGAACAGGGCAGCGGTTTACTTGGAGATGGGAAAGGTAAGCTATTCTAACCTTGTCGTGGCTTCTTGTACTGTAAGTGCCTTTTTTGAAACTAAAAATGTTCAATTCATGTTGTTATCCAATCACTATTCTTTAGAAACTTAAAATGTTAAATTTGGTTAACTATCGCTTAATCATGGAGGAAATTTTTCATCTTGATGTAATAGTGTGAATTTTACTGGAGAATTTTCATTTTGATGTAATAATGTGGGTTTTATTATTGATATACCTCCTTGTTGTTGTCTGTTAGTGTATAAGAATAGAGGATATTCATGTTTTCCAACAGTCTTGTGTGCGATAAATCGGTCAACTGTTGAATTTATTGTGGTATTGAACTATTTCGGATTTAGTTTTTATTTATAAGGAGTAGAAGCAACTAGGGTTGCTTTTGATAGATATTTGCTATGGGAAGTTATAGAATCTTAGGTTATTTGGATTTCTCTGTTGTATTTTTCAACTTGTGTTCAAGATTTTATGTTATATAAATTCTTTATCCTTTGTTTTTCTAAGCATTACTATATGGCTTTGCCTTGCTTCATATATTGGCAAAATGAATGATTTGGCAAAATGAATCATTTCATATATACTGTAAAGCATGCTTACAGATAGCATGATTTTACAGACAGTACACAGAAGTGTATGCTGGAGACAATGCTAAAACATAGAAAAACAAACAGAGAACTAAAAACAGCAAATGTGAAAGGACTACATATTATCAATAAACTCTAGGTATGATGAAAAGTTAAAGTTAGAAAACTCTCCTGTTGTTTTATGTCCTGAAGACTTTCCTCTCAATGGTCTCCAAGGATAGAGGCTTTTCCTCAAATGTTCTAGCATTTCTTTCCTTCCAGATGCACCACCATACGGTGAAGTAACCCATACTCTGAAGCAACTTCTTATTGTCCCCTGAATTTAATACCCAGGTTTGCAAGCACTCCGGGGAAGACGTGGGCATCACCATCTGTACCCTGAACCATTTTAATAAAGTGTGCCAAATACCTGAAGCCAACTTGCAATGTATCAAGAGGTGGTTAGCAGATTCAGTACTTCATTACACATTATGCACCGATTTGTAATGTACCATTTTCTTCTAGTGAGGTTATCTATGGTGAGAATTCTGTCATGTACTGAAGTCCATACAAAAAAATAATCTTTGTGGGACCCGGACTCTCCAGACCCCCTTGGATGGGAACCAAATTTAAGTATCTGACTGTTGCGAACAGAAGCAAAAGAGACAAAGCCCGTTGCTTTCAGCACTTCCATCTTCTTTTATCCTCCCCAATTCTACCAACTTGTGAAGAATAAAGTAGTTGGTGAATCCACTTTCCAGTCATTGGGATTTCTTCTAAACTTGATGTTCCAAACCCTTCCTTGCCCCAAACTAGTCATGTAATCCTGAATCAACGCCTCTTTATTCCTTGCCAACCTGTACGTTGTGGGGAATCTATTTTGAGAGCCTCATCCCTATCCATTTATCATTCCAAAATGAAGTTCGATCCTCGCTGCCCATCACTGATCTGATTTCTTTAAAAAAAGATTCCGACATGTTCATTATAGATTTTTATAGACTCACTCCATGAAAATTCTGACTATTTCTCCCAGACATTCCTTTTTCATGCAATAGCAGGCACGCAACCAGTTACTTAGTTTCTTCTTATTACTGTTGTATTGCAATCTAAAGGATTATGGCGTCTATTCTTCCTATATACATATTTGTGTGTATTTATGTGTTCTCTTAAAAGAGAAATGTAAAATAATATTGTAAAACCTAACATTGTTCAAGAGTAAAGTAAAACCTAACATTTAAATGTATCGAGTGGACTCTTGGATGTTTATTAGTCTTTTTATTTTGTTGGTGTTGTTCTTGTACTGGAATGTAGATGGTTATGATGTCTATTTTTGTTTATTTGTTTCTTCTTTTAGGTAAATGTATCCTAGTTTCTTTTTTTGTTGTGTTCTTTAAATATCCTAGATGCCATTTATATATGCGCGTTTTTTTTTTGAAGCGGTGGGAATATTTGAATGGCTCCCTCGCTATTGTATGGGTGCATGGGGTGTAGTTTTTTAATTTTTCCAACTTATGTTAATATTTAAGTTTCAAAACGCCACTGACAATCATCTAGGTATGCATATGTGTGGTTTTATCTGATCCACCAAAGCGTGGAGCGAGAGCATCAAATTTTAAATTATCTTGAGTGGGAGTGTCTTTTGAGTGTGTATATATCCTTGCTCTCTCTCACTCGCTCTCACTGTCTTTGTGTATATGTCTATAAAGATTTTTGTGTGTGTGTGTGATGCTATTGCATCTATTAATGTTTGTGTTTGATAATACATTTTAATATTTGTCTTTCTTGAGTTATTAGTAGCAAAATGCAGGTTGGTTAAATCATGTGCGCGTGCGTGTGTGAGTGCCCGCGCTTGTCTGCATGCATGTGTGTCTGAGAGGGAGAGAGAGTAAAAGTTAATTGTCCTTTCTTATCAGTCAAATGTATAACATGTTGTTCACTAAGATGCCTGGGCGGCCAATTGTGTTGTGGATATCTTAGTGAATGGTGAGCTAAGGAGGGATTCTTTGTTCATGAGCATACCAACAGAGGATATATTGCATGAGTAATTTATAACTTCTGTTGGTGATATAATTCCTTCACTTTTCATTGTTGTTTTTGATGGCCTTCGTAGCTATCTCTTGTATATTCCTTATTCCTCTTTAATAACTGATTATTGTTCATATATATGTGCATATGTATATGCTTTTGTATTTTGTTATCAGACATCTGGTGTTAAAATATCTGTATTTTCATCAGTTTTAGACTTTTGAATGACGAAACTTCTGTAATCTAACTTGAATGATGAAAACTTTCCCCACAAATTAACTTAAGTAATGATAATACCCTCGTAGTTTTCTGTTTTCTGGATTTTGATTTTTTTTTTTTGTTTTTTTGGGTCATTTAAATCTAAAGTGATGGAGATGTACAAAATATAAGGGCATGATTATCAATACACAAAATTTTGGGATATTTGCAATTATTGAAAATCCAAAGCTGCAGTTGAAAATAGCTCTGAATATTATTGTTTTTTTTTTTAAACTACAAATTCATTTGCATTCAATTATCACATAAATCTAATCTATGCATCCAGTATGAGGAATGTATCAAAGATTGTGACAAGGCTGTTGAGAGGGGGAGGGAGCTCCGCTCAGACTTTAAGATGGTTGCTAGAGCATTGACTAGGAAGGGAACAGCTTTGGTCAAGATGGCGAAATGCTCGAAGGACTATGAACCTGCCATTGAAGCTTTCCAGAAGGCTCTTACTGAGCATCGCAACCCAGACACACTTAAAAGGCTTAACGATGCTCAGAAAGCAAAGAAAGAGCTAGAGCAACAAGAGTACTTTGACCCAAAAATAGCAGATGAGGAGCGTGAGAAAGGTATGTTTTCAGTTGAAGTTGGTCTCCTTTGCCTCTGTGGTGCTCTTCCAACTATCGTTTTGCCTACTTCTTTTATGTGCTAAGATTCATGTATAAAAGTAATTTATGGCCGATAAATACACTCTTATTGGTATTGAATCATGCTTTTTGAACTAGTTTAGATTTTGGAAAGCTACCATTTTTTGTTTTGTTATGTTACTTGTACATGTCACCCATAAGGGTTAGGGTTTGTTAAGTCATAAATTGGGTTAGGGTTAGGGTCAGGCTAAGGTTTGGATCAACCCCACCCTAGTCCACTCCATTGCCTTCAACTATATATTAATTGTATAATTTTAATATAAAAGTATATATTTTATAAGTAAATATGCAAGATTCTATATGTTTTACTTGAGCAACAGTATTTTGCTTATAATATATTATGTATTTGGGCCATCCCAACCCGACCTGATAGGCTTAGGAGTGGGATTGATATATGCTGGACTCCTACAGAGTTGGGCTAGGGTTTGCCATCCCTAGTGGTCAATCACTAGGAGCTCAAAAACCATCCAGTCTTCATGGCCGTGCAACTTCCATACATACATATTTTAGGTTTATTTATAGTTTGTGTTGAGCTTTCTAACTAGCTGGGATGTGGCATTTTATTGATTGATTATTTTGTTTTTTTGATGAATAACCAACATAATATATTAGATGAAAAAGCAGGTAACAGAAAGCCATGAGTCAAAAAAACAAGAAAGACCGGGTGCACAAGATGGGCACCCGGACTAAACAAAAGCAAATAGAGATAACAACAGAAAAATACAACAACACCCAAAAGGGGGGGCACTGAGCACCAAAAACCACCGAGTCCGTAGTGTCACTCTCTCTCCCCCTCCCAAATCATCTCCGCTGATGGAACACCCGCAAACAAATCCTCTCTGCCTGCCCTGGCTCTAGCAAGGTTATCAGCAATACCGTTAGGCTTTTGTCAACATTGATTCCATGTGTGTATGTGCTGGCATATAATTTATGTCATGTAAGCTTGTGGCAACGACCATCAGGGGAGAGTGGATTTAGATAAGTTGATGCACATTAAATCATTATTTGGTACACAGTTTTGGTTGAAGAAAAGTTATTAATAACAAATTAAGCATTTGTCAACATTAAAATGTGGCGTATGCATGATGTGAATGTGACCTACTATCTGATACAACCAAACTCCAGGAAAGGAGATTCCTCTTAATTCTTTTATTGGGTTATGGTTTGTCTGCAATTTGCTTGCTTTTAGAAGTTTATTTTTCTCTGAGCAAAATGAACAGTTCACTGAAAGTTTTATGCGTATGAATTGTCATTTTATTCCTCTCAACCTGTCTCAACAAGCACAAGCAGGCGGGCACACAGAGACACCAATAAAAAAAAGGACAACCGTATTTTCCATTTTTTGGCATTTCTCTTCACTATCAACACAGTAATGGAATTCTAATTTTTTCTGACTCACTCCCAAATATTGATTTGTTCTAATGCTGATGTATTCCTCTTATTCCTCTATGACCTTAAAAGAGAGAACCTTTCTGCCTCTCAGAACAATTTAATTGGCCACTTCCAAGGTATTATTGTGATTACTTACTTTCCATTTCTATTATTACATATCTATATAGATATGTATATGTACATGCCATGGGTCTTGTATTAAGTAATGCCAGTATGTTTAGATGGCTGATGTTCTAAGCCTTTCACTCGCCCTCTCTCCAAAGTTTTCCTTTTTTCAACACAATGGGTTGGCTGAATTTATTTATTTATTTTTTTCACCTTCTTGCATATTTGTTTCCAATAATCTGACGTGAGGTGCATTCACACTTCAGAACATAATTGCCTAAATTGGATTAGTTGTCTATCATTTCTTTGGTTGTTTGGCTGCTTGACAGCTTTATTTTCTCGCCTTTCCTCTCATTTGAGGATCTTGTTAAATTATCAAAAGATGATAGCAGGAAAGATATTCAAGTCTTCTGCTGTTAATGTACAGGTAATGAATTTTTCAAGCAGCAAAAATATCCAGAGGCTGTGAAACATTACACGGAAGCATTGAGAAGGAACCCAAAAGACCCAAGGGTAATGCAGTCTTCACTTCTGTGTGTGTGTATGTGTGTGTGTGTGTCTTCTTTTAGGTGGATTTGATGTTGAAACGCAAGGTCGCTTGTGTTGCAGGTATACAGTAACAGGGCTGCATGCTACACAAAACTGGGGGCATTACCCGAAGGATTGAAGGATGCAGAGAAGTGCATTGAACTAGATCCAACATTTACCAAGGGTTACACAAGGAAAGGTGCTGTCCAGTTTTTCATGAAAGAATATGACAAAGCTTTGGAGACATACCAGGAGGGGCTGAAACATGACCCTAACAATCAGGAATTGATGGATGGTGTTCGAAGGTAATTGACTCAGCTTTTCTTATATAAGCACATGAATTCTGGGAACAACTTGAAAATACATGTCGGTAGGTTTGTAGCTCTCTATTAATGGCCTTTTTCCAAAATATTCTGCAGGTGTGTAGAGCAGATCAACAAAACTAACCGTGGGGATATAAGCCCCGATGAATTGAAGGAGAGACAGGTTAGTTTTTTTATTGACCTTCACAATTTGTATAAAAAATTTGTTATCTAAGCCATTTTGGACATTTTATTAAAGCTTCTATATATGTTGCATTTTGTAGGCCAAGGCAATGCAGGATCCAGAAATTCAGAACATTCTATCAGACCCTGTGATGAGACAGGTATGGAATGGATTAAGCATATTTCTGATTGTGTGGGATTATTATAGTTGCTATGAGATGGGTGATGGAATGCTTGTGGCTATTGGCAGGTGCTGATTGATTTGCAGGAGAACCCGACGGCTTCACAGAATCACCTAAAGAACCCTCAGGTGATGCATAAGATCCAGAAGCTGGTGAGTGCGGGGATTGTCCAGATCAGATGAATAGACTTGCATGGGGCGGCATGTATGATTCCATGGTAATGAGCATTTGTCTCTCTCTTCATCAGTCTCTTGTATTTTAAAGGAATACTTCCCTGTGTAAAACTTTTAATTGTTGGCTCTTTCAATCTTGGTTTTTGGGGGAACTTTGTCAACAGTGCTCATTGCTGAGTCTTTATCTATTCGACTGTTTTTTGTCTTGTCTTTTATTTTTCTCTTGATCTCTTTTGAAATGAACAAATGAAAAACATCCTAGACTCTAAATCTATGTATTGCTAAGCTGAATCAATTCAACTTGAAAATCAAATCAATATAGCACCAAAATATCGCAGAGGAAGTGCTTCCATCACAGAGAGGATTTGCTTTCTACATGGATCTCTGAATAGATCAGTTAAATGACAAAATTTGATCTCCCCATGTGATGTGATGTGATGTCATATGACAACAATAGCTGGTTAAAGCAAGGTGATCTGAGTCATATAAAGAGGCTTATCTAATCTACAGTAGACACAAGACCCACATTCTGCCAGGTTATCTCAATTAAGATGAGAGAGTGACCTATCAAAGAATTTGGTCTAGAAAATGCTATTTAATTTGAAAGAGACCTCCCGGCAAATGCATGCACATCAACCCTTTCAACCCGCATGGGTTAGTTCGACTGGCAGACTCTCCACGGACTGGTAGGCTCTCCAGTTCAGAAATTAGAGGTCCTAAGTTTGAATTCTAGCGCTTACATGATATATAGTTCTTGTGGGTGGGGTCATGTATTTTGAGGTTTATCCTATCCCCACCAAATGAGGTCCCCACCGGTTAGTTCGACTGGCAGGCTCTCCAGTTCAGAAACTAGAGGTCCCAGATTTGAGTTCTTGGGCTTGCATGATATATAGGTCTTGTGGGTGGGGTCACGTATTTCAGGTTTATCCTATCCCACCAAATGAGGTAGGGGTTTTACATGAATAAAAAAAAATTAAAATAATAATAATAAAAAACTTTGCAGAAGATTTCAGTCTTAATAGTGAGGAGAGGAGGTAGGTACATATACAGTGAAGTTCACATCATCTATAATCTATAACTAATACCTTAAGCAAGTACTTTTACTTTTTTTAAGGTGAGGAGGTAGCTATAGCTGCCTATACTTATAGCATCGAGGCAAAGCTATTGATCAGAGCCAAGGCGTTACTTGTCAAGTGTGCCAAGTGAACGATACGCTTCCGAACGGCAGTCTTGCCGTTCCCGTTCAATTCTTTGCCGGCGAACCCGTCCATGCAGGTATCCTCGTCCGTCAAAGCAGCGCTCACCCACGTCTGTATATCACTCATTTGGAGCCAAATACTGGAGCCTCTTAGATGATCCATTTCATACAGAGACTGTTGGAGCTCATCAACTGAGTCGGTAATCTCCTCCACACAGTCACGCATGGCACCAACCTCTCTTCGCTTCATTCCATGGCGTTTCGACAGCCTCGACATCATGGTCGATGCGGAGCGAGCGTGTTCAAGTGTCACAGTAAGGGCAGTGTTGGCCAGTAACTTGGGACTCGATTGAATTGCACTTGCATGGCCGGAGAGCGAGCTGAAGCACAATCGTGGATATGTCGTCGCACCACAAGAAGTCTTTATGAATTGGGTACTTGTACTTCCTGAGCATGAGGTGATACCAGAAGTGAATACAAGCAGGATCATGAGAAGAACAAAGCTAGAAGATGAAGATGAGACTTCCATTACTCTCTGTTTTTCACCTAAGAAATGGTAGGACAAGGGAATTGGGGGTGATGACTGATGATAGATGTGGGGGAAAGGGTCCCTATTTAAAGACAGAAGCTCAATCAATTTGGTGGGTCCCACAACGCCAGTGAAAACAAGTAAGATATGGATGATCAGAGCAATGAGAGATATAGATGAATCTCATTTAAATTTATATCGGAGGTTAAACTTTAGAAGAACGTCAAACGTTACTGGTTTACTGCATTGCTTTGCTTCTCTTCATTACTTTTTTTTTCCTTCTTTTGACGAAGATAAAGTTACCGAGGGCCCTTGGTATCCTATCCTGATAAAGAAACAATGGAGATTTGTGTTCCTTCTTTTGACGAAGGTAATGACAAAACGATAAATAAGAGTTGGGTTGGGCAGTCGTCATGTGTTTCATCCTGAACTGTGCAATTTAAGACAAACGATCTTTTGATAAAGCACATGATTTTGTGACACAAACTTTTGGTTTTTACTTGCAATAACATTCCCTAAACTGCCTCAATTAGAGAACAATAACTAATCATTATTTCTTACCAAACACTTCTCAAAGCACTTCAATTTTTGTATTTACTTGTCAAGGGTTTTAAACCTAGTTCTATTGGTTCTCCACAATCAGGCCTCAATAACGATTCTTTTATCATCCTCTCAAGCATTTGATTTAATTTATTATTATTATAATATAAAAAATTGTATACAAAATTTAATTAATTTTTAGAAACTCGCTTTTAATAAACAGAGCACATGTCTTAGAATTATTAATTCCAATCCGAATTGGATTTTACATGTGAGATAGCTGATAGAGAACACATGGCAAATGGGAGCCCAAAATCGATGTCACTATCCATAAAATTCTCTATATTTGATTTTTGTAGTGTTAATACAAGGGATGATGATTACCCAGTTGTAATTCTATTAGATTTTAAGAACAGAGATAATTATCGAGTTCAATTCCTCTACTACGATTCCTACTACCATCCTTACAACCAAGGGACTGGAGGCTGTACACATAACCTCTTGATTATAATATATGCAAACTCCCATCCCTTGGTTGTAGGGATAGCAGTAGAAGATTTCTACTGATAATTATCACCTGTTTATAAACTTGCTAAGTTCGTAAAATAAGTAAAATAGGTGGGACAGTATTTGTGTGATTTAAATATCTAATTGTAACATATCAAAACAATATTAAAATAAAGAAAATAAAGTTTGATTATTATTAACATGCTACTAGAATAATTGAAACCAAGAGAAACTAAAGTATTACCATGCTTGAAGATAGAAATTATATTACAAAAAATGGAAGAAGAATACATGCATATATCTATACTTACAACAATGCCAAAATATGCTGTATTTGAGTTCCTTCCGTTTGGCAACTCCTCAACCTTTAAAAGTCAAAAAGCCCACGTAAAGTTGACTTTGCTAATTATTTCTGCTATTGTCTCAAGGGTGTCTTCGTAAATTTTTAGAAAGAAGAAGCGAGAAAGATTGAAGACGAAAAAGGAAAAGAGAATTTTCAATTAAGTCCCTCCAAATTTTGGACAGGGATCTATGTGTTGGGATCTCGTGTGCTGAGTGTGTGCTATAAAGACAAACTCCGGAGTGGAGCTCACACCCGGGGGCCAAAGCCAAATGCATTGAAACTAACACATGCACAACGTTTCCACCTTACACGGTGCCAACGGAAGTGCGTGCCGGATTATGTGCTTCACATTGATTTTATCTTTCAGGTACTGAGAATCCATTCTCTCTCTCTCTCTCTCTCTCTCTCTCTCTCTCTCTCTCATTCTCTCTCGTAAGGAGATGCTATATTTGCTCTAATGCTCTTCTTATATATACATTGATAAGTTGATTGCCTGATATATAGAGTCGTAATACATAAGAGAGAGCAAGATGAATGGAGCATAGTGTTCTTCTGTGCAACAATGGTGATGGTGATGATGATGATGATTGATGTGGCTGCACATGATTATGCCGATGCATTGACCAAGAGTATCTTCCTTCTTTGAAGGTCAGCGGGCAGGCAAGTTACCCACTTCACAGTGAATGAAATGGAAGAAGGATTCTGCTCTTCACGATGGCTATCAGGTTCTTCTAAGCTTTTCTCTCTCTCTCTCTCTCTCTCTCTCTCTCTCTCTCTCTCTCAACTTCTTCTTCTTCAATTTGATGTGGTGGTTAAGCTATTTGTTTCAGATTGTGTTATTACGCTTCAACTTTCAGAAAAATCCTTCATGTTTACGACATTAATGTTATTCATGCATATTAGAAGGAAATTAAGCATTATTTTCTGCCTTGAGCAGACAAGGAGAAGTTGCTCCCAACAACTTCTCCTTACCACTTATGCGGGAAGTGACTTCTAAATATTAGTGATACTTTGAAAATGATAATTTTTATCTTGAAAACAATACTAAGCCTTTTTTAAAATGGCATTTTTATCTCTAAATTTTAAGATAAATCTATGAATTTATCTTGTTAAGGTATTTAAGTTATCCGTGTTACTAAACTCAGTTTTTTTCAAACCAAACAACTTATTGATGTTGTGAATAAGTGCTTATTGATGTTCTTGATAAGTGCTCCAATTGAATCACTTATCCAACGAGTGCTTATCCAAAAGCGCGAGCCGGACGACCAAATGCAGTCTTAGCATATATCAAGTATATCGTGTAAGTTTACCTCTACCTTTATCACATATTTAATCATAATTCTGTTCTTCTTTCTCTTCACTTCAGCTTCAATGTCCTCCATTGAACTTTGAAAAGCATGACTTCCATCTGTTAATGTTAGATGTTTTTACATGTGATTCTTCAAGAAGGAACAAAGTGAGAAAGACAAAACACACAGAACAGGGGAAAGGCTCTTCTATTCTTCTCTGTTTTTTTTTTTTTTACAACCACTCTTTCTTTTAGCTTAAAGCTTCTTCTACAAGTTTCTTATAAGACAAGCCACAATACAATACAGCCTAACCATCGATGTGGCACAATCTAAACCATACAAGTCAAACACAAAGATATAAAAAAGTGAACAGTACATTAATTTAACACTCACCCTTAGTGTGCTGCTCTTGAACACAAAGTAGTTCTCTTAACTCCTAAAATTTTTCTTTGGGAAGAGCCTTTGTAAATATATTAGCCACCTGATCATCAAACTTGCAGTGCTTAATCTCTATTTCACCTTCTTCAACCTTTTCTCTGATAAAGTGATACTTAACAACAATATGTCTTGTGCGATTATGATAAACTGGATTCTTTGCCATGACTATAGCTGATTTGTTATCGCATAAAATTTGAGTGCTTTCCTCTTGCTTCTCGCCAACATTTTCTAATATTCTTCTTAATCATACAACTTGTGAAGTTGCAATGGCTGCTGCAACATATTCAGCTTCAGCTGATGATTGAGCAAAAGTGTCATGAAAATCAATTCCGGGCTATTGTGAATAGCCTTTTGCAACCAACCTTGCTTTAATTTTCAGAACTGAATCATCCGGTTTGTGCTTTACCTTGCAAATTCACTTCAGTCCAATGATCTCAGTATCCTTTGGCTTGTTTACTAACTCCCAAGTTTTATTTTTTTTCAATCACTTCAATCTCTTTTTGCATCGCTTTCTTCCAATTTTCTACTTGTATAGCTTCTTCAAAATTTTCTGGTTCAACAATGCAGAAGTTACATCTTTCATAAACATCACTCAAGCTTTTCATTTTTCTAGGTGTTGAACTTGGACTTAAAGAACTAGAACTTGAAGAGCTACTTGGAGAGGATGGTGAATCTGCACTTGGAGATACTTGTGTCGACTCTTCATCATTGTCTTGTTCTTTTTGTGGTTCTTCCTCAACTAAAAAAGGTTGCTTCAACACTTTACCTTGTTGCCAATCCCATGCTGCATTTTCATCAAATAACACATCTCTACTAATTACAACTTTGCTTGTCCTCAAATTGTACAGCCTATAGTCTTTTGATTTTGAGTTGTACCCAACAAAAATACACTTGTCACTTGTTTCTTTTAGCTTGTGCCTTTTATCCTTTGGGATTTGTGTATAACAAATGCTCCCAAAAACTTTAAGGTGCTTTACAGAAGTTTTTCTCCCACTCCAAGCTTCTAAAGGGGTGTTTTCCCAAGGACTTGGTCGGACAACTATTTATCAAGTAAACAGATGTATAAACTGCTTTAGCCCAAAAAGAGTTAGGAAGACCTTTCTCTTTGAGCATAGACCTGACCATTTCCAACACTGTTTGGTTCTTTCTTTCAGAAACTCCATTTTGTTGTGGAGTATAAGCAACAGTGAGCTATCTATCAATGCCTTCATCTTCACAAAATTGATTGAACTCATTTGAGGTGTATTCTATTCCTCTCTCACTTCTCAAAACTTTTATATGGTTTTCAACCAGATTTTGAACTTCTTAAAAACAGAAAATACTTGTGATCTTTCACGCATGAAGTATACGCATGTCATTCTCGTCAAATCATCAATAAAGAGAATGAAATACCTGTTTTGGCCATGAGAGAGAGTCCTCATTAGTCCATAAACATCTGTATGTACTAGCTCCAAAGGTACTTTAGCTCTCCATGCAACTCCCTTTGGAAATGATTTCCGGTATGCTTTCCGAGAGTACAACCTTCACACACATCAAATTTTTATTCAATGTATGGCGATCCTTGCACCATATTACTTTGTTGGAGTAGTTTCAAACTATGGAAGTTCAAATGTCCAAATCTTCTATGCCACAACCATGAATCATCTTTTATCTCAGCCTTCATAGCAACATCTCCCACATACTTAAATGTTAATGGAAATTTTTTGCCCTTCTCCATTACTATGTTTGCTATCCCTTGCCTTTCATTTCATTTTTCATTAATTTTATAGCCCTTGTCTTCAAAATGAATTGAATAATCATGCTCTACTAGCTGTCCCACACTCAACAAATTTTGCTCCAAATCCGAAACAAGCAGCACATCACAAATGAACTTGGTCCCTTTCTTGGTTTGTATACCAATAGTTTCTTTGCCTTTTGCTTGCACCAAGGCTCCATTTCCCATTTGTACGTGAGAGTTTACTAAAGTGTCCATGTCCAGAAAAATAGTTTTATCCCCGGTCATGTGGTTACTACAACTACTATCAAGGAACCAAACATCATTTTTCTTTTCACAAGCCGTCTGGCAAGCATAAAACAAATTTCTTTCATCTTCTTTTTCTTCTGAAAATTTTTCCTTTTGATCATTCTTGAATCTACAATCCTTTTGCAAATGCCCAAATTTTTTACAGTTGAAACATTGAGGCTTGCCCTTAAACCAACAATCTTTATCAACATGACTACTTCTCTTGCAGATACCACGCTTTGGTTGGGAACTTTCAGCAACTATATTTCGATCATAAGAGCTTCTTCCTCTTTCTCTTCCTCTTGTGTATCTTCTTCTTCCTCTACTTTTCCTTCCACCTCTAGATGAATCTTTCCTTTGGCGTTCTCGACTTGATGTTTTCAACCCAAATTCATCTTAGATTGAAATTCACTTTCAACCGACTTTTCGGAATGCCACATCATTCTTTGCTCATGAGATTTTAATGATCCCATCAACTCTTGAATACTCAAGGAAGATATGTCTTTTGATTCTTCAATAATACCAACAATTGTGTAAAATATTTCTGGTAAACTAATCAAGATTTTCTCAACAACTCTTTGATCATTAATTTTTTCACCATACATCTTCATTTGATTTACAACTTCCATGACTCTAAGAAAAATAATCCTTCAAAGTTTCAGATTCTTTCATCTTCATATTCTCTAACTCTCCTCTAAGAGTTTGTAGTTTAATGGTTCTAACCTTTGTATTTCCTTGAAACTCATCTTGTAGAATGGTCCAAGCTTCTTTTGATTTTGTAACTCCAATAAGCCTTGGAAAAATGTCTTTTAAAATTGCTTGTTGGATGAAAAAGAGAGCTTTTGGATCCTTCCTTTTGTTCTCCTTTAAGAGTTCCTTTTGTGCATTTGTAAGAGTGGTTGTTGAATCGGATTCATCATACCCTTTTTCAACTAAATCCTACAAATCTTGTGATTGAAATAGGGTTTTCATCTTAACACTCCAAAAATCATAATTTTCTCCAGCAAATATTGAAATAGAGGGTTGTTGAATGTTCAAACCTGAGTTGCTTGAGCTGGCCATGGTGATTTCTTCCTCTGAGGTTTGTTTTCCTGTCGATTCTCTTCACGCCCAACAAATTAGACCGTACAAGCTCTGATACCACTTCTGTTAGATGTTTTTATATGTGATTCTTCAAGAAGGAACAAAGTGAGAAAGACAAAACACACAGAACAGGGGAAAGGCTCTTTTATTCTTCTTTATTTTTTTACAGCCACTCTTTCTTACAGCTTAAAGCTTCTTCTACAAGTTTC
This sequence comes from Pachysandra terminalis, assembly GCA_031762675.1. Classification (NCBI taxonomy): domain Eukaryota; kingdom Viridiplantae; phylum Streptophyta; class Magnoliopsida; order Buxales; family Buxaceae; genus Pachysandra; species Pachysandra terminalis. The sequence continues at coordinate 18,881 of JAUPMG010261315.1, forward strand.
TTACAAGACAGGTCATAATAGAACACATCCTAGCCATCCTTGTGGCACAATCTAAACCGTACAAGTCAAACACATAAAGATATAAAAAAGTAAACAGTACATTAATTTAACAGTTAAGAAAGAAAGATAAATGAAGAAGAAATCAAATACACACGAAACAGATTTACATGGTTCAACAAATAGTGCCTATGTCCACAAATAGACATCAGATTTTATCCACAGAAATCTGATACAAAGAACAACCACGAAAAGTATGATAAATACCCTGTAGTTAAGATTAAACATAACAGGAATCGATGACTGGATCATTCAATACTTCTCGAATGCCTCAATAACATCAATCTTCACATAATGACAACATCAATACAAGTGGAATTTTTAATGGAAGTATGTATGCATGTGTTGTAGGATGAATTAATATGGGCAGCTTCATGGTTACTCAAAGCCACAAAGGCACCCAGTTATTGGAATTATGTTAAGCAAAATGTACACAAATTAGAAAACAATGGAGGTGGTAGCTTTGCAGATTTGGGTGGGATTCAAAGCACGCTGGCATTAACATACTCGTGTCGAAAGTAAGTAAAATCTAAGCTTTCTTCCTCAAAAAAGCTTTGTTGCCTAATTAACATGTTAAAAAAAAGATAAACTGAAATGAAGAACACAAATCAAGCGCACATAAAAGCGATTTACATGGACAATGGTGCCTACGTCTACGGATACACGCCGAATTCTACTATTCTCACAAGCTTAGAAAAAGTATTACAAAAGTAGCCACAAAAGTATGATAAATATCATTTAGTTATGGTTAAACAAAATAGTAGTAGTAAAATTATTATTTTACCCTTCGGTCAATGGCTGATCATCAGTACTTCTCAAATACCTCAGTAGCATCAGTCTCCACATAACAACACTTGTACCTCTTGTTTTCTTCGCAGTTTGTAATGACTCGTATCGATGACCATTCTGATCCTTTCCGTTCGAATGCCGACAAGTTTGTATGTAGTATACTGCCTGAATCGCCAACGAAAAGTGTTGCTTACTCACCAGGTTCCCCCTCCTCAAATCTACAATTAATTAGTTCTTCTTATCAATTTGAACTTGTTGATATGATTGGGGATTCATTTGTTTTGTTTTTGTTCTCCTTGAAAATGTTTGTTATTTGATAGGTGGACTACTAATTAAAACAGGAGGAAGCAATATGCAGCATTCAACAGCTCATCTTTTGAGTAGTCGGGTCTTCAAGGTCATCCCCAAGATCTAGTTTCGAAACCTGTCTTCAGCGAACGGAGAGAATTGCTCCACGGTTTGCCTACTAATTAAGATCATTGTTAGCAGGGAGACAGTTTTCATTTGCTTTCCTCGCTCCCTGCCTTTCACCGCCTTAGCCCCGATGCCTGTTCTGTCCCTTTCCTTGCCCGTCCTAGCTATGTGCTATGGGTAAGAGGAGCAACCGTAAACCAGCTACCAGGTCTTCCTCTTGCGGTTCTATTCTGGTGCTTTCTCCTTCCTCTTTTTCCCCTCTTGCATGTCCCTCCCCTCCCCCTGTCTGCCCTCCCTCCATCCATCCTCCTTCCCCTTCTCCGGTGG
>JAUPMG010261333.1:0-35055 GCA_031762675.1 Pachysandra terminalis
CCTCTTTTCAATTGATAATGCCCTAATACCTTGACACTAAAAGCTTTGAGAATTTATCTACTAGCATTAAAAAAATTAATTTGATAGTAGTAAAAATTAACTAATAATTAATAAAGTTACAATAAAATGAAAATAACGCATTGGTAAAAAATCTCGCCTAGGCGGTCACCTAGCAGTTGCCTTGGAGTTTGGGTGATCTTGTAGATTGACTCACCCTAGGCTAAGATCAACTTACCCCTAGGAAAACTGCCTAGTCGCCTAGGTGTCCGCCTGCAACAACGATGGGATTTATGTTCCAAACATATGTTGTCTCTCTCTCTCTCTATCTATCTATCTATATATATATATATATATATATATCTGTGTGTGTGTGTGTGCATGCGTGCATTTGTTGATGTCAAATATCTGACTTGTTTTGGAGGATCCATAGCTCCATCTTTGGGAGAGGGCATTCTTAGGTGGGAGAGCGTCTTCAGTAACTAGTAGTGTGGTGCTTAATTTGAGATTTGCAGTTACTTCACCCACCCAGTGAATGCAATGTCAGCGACATGTCGCCATTTCCCCCAAGGGCGACACGAAATCTGGTTGTAACTCGCTAGATTTCGTTTTTACCCCATGTTGAGCGACATGTCAGTGACATGGGGGGAAATTTCAAATTGTTTCGATATTTCCTCCATGTCTCTCGATATGGGCAACATGAGGGGAAATTTTAAATTTTTTTAAAAAAATTTAAAAATTTGAAAAAGAATGAATTTTTTTTAATAAATACTGTATGTAAGTAATTTCCTTCAGATTTCCCTTTTTTCCCTCATGGATCACTTGATTTCTAGTTTTATATATATTTTAGTTTGAGTCACATTAACTTTTAGTTTGGTTTAATTACATATAGCATATTTTTTTACAGCTTACAGACCCGACAGTGTATAAGTAAGTTAAACCCTGTCAAGTAGTGACTATTAATGTGTAGGGATTTGTTTTTGTTTTTTTTTGATATATTTGGATGCATTTAGGCCTTAATTAGACATGTTTAAAGCTTGGGGCAAAAAATCCATCAAAAACCCATGGTTTCCCCTTTTTTCTCTCATGTGGGCGACATGTCCCCAGAGCCACCTGGCGACATCGACATGGTGAACCTTGCACCCACCTTAGTTTGAGGTGGGCGAGTGGCTTGCTTCTGTGAACTCTAAAACGTTTCTTGCAATATTGTATTAAGATGTAGTACCATCGGCCTGTTTTCCATGGACTAGAGTATAATATCAGGTGTGGGTATGTGTCTAGACTTCGGATCCATCTGAGCACCATATCGTAGGATATGGCGACTTGGAGTTGGAGAGCAAGGGTCATGGATACATTTTCATGGAACAATAAATAATATCATGCTCACATAAAGGCGTAGGTTCATTATTTATGTCCAATAAGGAAGACATTCAACTACAAAATAAAGCATTTATAAATTCAATATATGAATAAAATTATAAATATAGTGAAATTATACAAGTGAGTACTAATGTTACCTTCTAAATGTTAGTTCCATAGAGGTTTGGGTGTGGCACCAACTTAAAAAATCATTTAAAAGATGGACACATTTACAATATTGGATATCTATACACACACACACACACACACACACACACACACACACACACACACATATATATGTTGTGTGCCTGCGTGTATCTTATCATACCTTTACAAAATGTCTTGTCATATCCCATATCGGACATGGTGGGAAAAGTGAATGATCCAAATATCAATCACTGTTGTCAATAGGCAGTTCAGAGATTGAAATCATAATAGGTCTTCTGAATAGTTTTTTTTTTTTTTGATAGGTAGCCTTTTGAATATTCTTGATTAAGTATAGGAAAAATGCAGTAATCTAAAATTTGAATCCCTTGTGTTCTTGTTAGTTGCCAGCCTTTTACTTCTCATAACTAGCTAAATGACTAGGTCTTTTGGATGTTCAAATTTTTTTTAATACTCATAAAAAAGATGTTAAAATATTTTAATCTTTCAACTCTTAACTAATGGATTTCTAAGTTCTCATGTTATATGAAAATAAACAATCTATATCCTTTTTTCTTCACCCTATAATCAGTTTGAAAATTCTGAACTTGGAGGACTTCCATTGACATCTCATGCTTTGAAGAGCAATTTCACTCACAAGAGAAAGTTTCAGGCAAAATGGAAAGGTTTATCGAGAGATTTCAGAGGAACTTTTGTTGCTAATGGAAGTTATAAAATGAATTATTTGGTTAAGTGAGAGGTGGTGTGGTAAGGTTAAGAGTTAAGGGCGGTCTTAATCTGGGTAATACAATGGCGTGGAATCAAGTGTATCATGGATAATGGCTTTGGCATTTCCATGTTGATAGAAATAGCCAATTACGTAGAGTCATCTCAAACAAGTATAATATTACGTGAAAACGGTGGCTAATGTCCTTGCATGGTCATTTGATGGCCTGATATGAAACATGCCCTCTAGTTGTCAACTCAAACCGATCGACATGGAGTTAGCCACATTGTTTGAACTCCTGAAGGATGCCTTTATTGACCTTAAAACCTGAGATATTGGATTTAGACTCCTGATCAAAGGGGTATTTTTCTACCAGTTCCTTCTGTTTCATTTGCACTGACTGCACCCCTCCTCACCCACTTTTTCCCTTTCGTCATATCTGGAAGCTTTAGATTCTGCCTAAGAGTAAGGCCTTCTTGTGGATCACGGTACTTTATGAAATCAAACCACTAACATCCTCCAAAAAAGGAGATATCTAGCATTATCACTATAAATTTTGCTTCATGTGCACGACTGATTTAGAGATGGCATATCAGCTGTTTATTGATTGCAGTCTGGCTAGGGAGTTGTGGTGCCATCTCTAAGAGGTTGGTTGGGGTTGTTTGGGTGATGTCAAAGAGCATTCGCTCCCTATTGGCCCAATAGAGATTCCGAACGTTTGGGAGGATTAGAAGGATGGATCAAATCCTATTTTTTGTTGTCCTTCGGGTCATCTAGGCCGAGAGGAATAGGAGGATATTCTAGGATGAGTAGATCAGGGTGATGTTCACTAATTTCATCACTGAGACTGATCTTTTGGGTTTGCACATTCCCAGAAAAGCGTATGACGGCTTCTTAGTTCATCAGAGGTTGGGCTACAATTGCTTTTCTATCTTGAAGATGGGTGTCCATCAAGTGACCTGGGGTTGCACCTTTCAAGAGGGGATACATCAAGCTTAATGGTCCGCATTGGTTCTTTATGTTCCTTTTTGCTACCCTTGCACGTGTAGCATTGTTTTTGTCCTTTTTTTCCCTTCATAGATTGATCATACCATCTTCTTGTTTGCTTTATAAGTTTCTCTGTTAATAAAATTTTTTCAAGCATTAACAAAAAAGGGAAGAGCAATCTTATTTTTACTGACATGTGAATCGAATCTCTTTTAATAATTTCTTTTACTGAAGGATGCCTTTTTACTGACCTGCGCGGGGTGCGCGCGGCAGCCCCTGCACGGGGCACTGCTGCACGCCCATGCTACTTCGATTTGGTTATCGGTTTAGTTCGGTTTGGTAATCGGTTTAGGTAAGTTCAGTTATTTCGGTTCGGTTTTCGGTTTGGTTCGGTTAAATAAAGGTCTAAACCATAAACCAAACCGAATTAATTCGGTTTGGCATTTCTTAAACCATAACCAAACCGAAAATATAAATAACCGAACCAAACCGGTTTTTTTCGGTTCGGTTTATTCGGTTTGCGGTTTTAACCGAACCAATTGACACCCCTAATCCCAACTAGTTGGGGTCGGCAAAAGGGAAATTTGCTAAATTCCCCCTACAGGGTGCGCACATTCGTACTTGCTTACATATGTCATATATGCATAATTGTTTTTCATATTTTAGGTATTTTAGGTATATTTTTTTACTCCCGTTTAAACGCGTAAAATGTTTGGAATTAAAATTCCTTTTTTCCCCAACATTTTCCTAATATTTCTCCAAATTTGCAAAAATATTCTGTCATTTTGGCGCAATTTCGCCTGTCCCATGACGAAATCTTGGGTGCAATTGAAATTAAAAACCTTGTTTTGGACTTGGAAAACCCTTAAAAGTTGCATTTTATTGGAAAGACTAAAGCTCATAACTTGGGTAATGTAATGGAAGCTACAGTCCCACTCATTATGGAATGCAAGAAACCAAACTTTGCTTGATAATTTGCACAGTACAAGTCCCATACCCTTTCACATGGCTTTTGCTTCACTGTAGGACCTCAAAAGTTCTTAATACCCCGTAATCTAATTTTCTATGAATATTTGAAACAAGATTATGGCAACTCTTATTACATATGATCTTTATATGTATGTTAGGTTAACTGATTCTAAGCTTCATTTTCAGCAACTTCTTAGTTATTGTTCTTTATGCATGGTTCTACATGATATTTGCCTATTATTATAACTGGAGAAAAACCAATTCTCCAAACTTCAGCATATCATATTCATACTCATTCATGTTGTCCAACACAGAAGAAGTTAATGCGCTTAAATACAATATATGATCTTATAATTAGATCAATTCTTCCAGATGCCCTCCATTTTTTCTTAAATTTCCACCTGAATGTTGTATGCTTGGCCCTTTCTGCCCTCGCTCTTGATTTTTTGTGTGTTATGCCGAGTTTCATGGCTTTTCTTCACTTTAAACTAGCAGCCATACTCCTGGCTGCTTCTCTCTCTTCCAGCTTTCTCTGACCAAACAATACCTTTGTTAGTTAACCATCTAGAAGCTGATGGGATAGCCAATGGTAGGATGGCTCAGGAGATCCCTACCATCACATTTCTGTTCAAGTCCAGATTGCTGGCGTAGTTCCTGGACCTAATGTGTTAAGAGATCTCAGCTTGAGTGGAATTATATTCGAAGGGGAACCCTTTTCCTTTTCAGTAAAAAACTTTGCCTGTCAGGGGTGGTCAACATAAAATTCTATCAAAATTTCAATCTCCATACATGTTTATGACCGGTAGTCAATGTGACTACTTTCCTGTTTTCTTACGTACGTCCTTTTGAATGTGGAACAAAATAAACTATAGGGCGAATGATTCATTGTCCTGGGCCAATAATATCTATATTCTTGCAATATAGTGAAGTTATCCTTCTTTAAATCATAGCTTACTTCTGAGTTTCTAGTTATGAGCTTTCTTCCTTGTTGCTGGTGATTCACTCTCTCCTATAGAACAAATTCTTAATTTATCCCAGTTTTCATGTGTGCTTAATATTGTTTCCCCTACTATGGTTGATATTTGCAGCAATTCATATTGTCTAGTTTAACAATTTCTAAAGCATCACAAAAGGCCCAATTATGTTGTGATCTGATACTCCTATGCTATTATTTGAACTTGTTTCAGGTATCATCTATACAGAGATGACGACATATTGGGTACGCTGCATGATTAATTTATCATGTAACCTCTTGCCATGTCTGAATAAGAACAATTCAAACAAGAGGCATTAATGTGTTTGAAGTAGTTAGTAGTAAGCAGTAGAGTTTAGGACTGCAGTTGCGGTTAAACAGTTCTATTATGTTTTGTGTAATGACCTATATGAGGAAAACATTATGGATTCCATTGATGGTTTAACAAATTTTATGTACTTTTAATACATCTATTTGATGGTCTCTTGATCATAATCTCCATTCTTACATTTTATATTGCCTTCACATTATCTACTTTAATTATTATATTGCCGCTAATAATGGACGTAGTTTACATGGTAGAGAAGGGTTGGTTTTGAAACTTGACATGGAAAAAGCGTACGATCGTGTGGAGTGACTATTCCTAGATAAAGTCTTGAAATGGAAAGGTTTTTGGGTTAGATGGAGGAAATGGATTGCGTGGTGTGTTCGCTATGTGGTATTCTCGTTCCTATGGAGTGGTCTTTGGCTAGGTGGCCCTGTCCCGTGGTTTAAGACAAGGAGATCCATTGTCACCATTCCTATTCACCTTGGTGGCAGATGTACTGAGTAGACTCTTAGCAAAAGGGGAGGAATTGGGTTTGATTTTGGGATTTCCGATAGGTCGGGAGAGTGTTTGCATTTGACATTTGCAATTCGCGGTTGACACCCTTCTTTTCTTACAGTCGGATGAAGTCCAAACTTATTGGATGAAGTCCATTGTTAGGTGTTTTGAGATGGTGTTAGGCCTTAAGGTTAACCTAGAGAAAAGTAGTTTAGTTGGTGTGAACCTTACGCAGGATAGAGTGGAGCTATTCGCTACGGTATTAGGGTGTCAGGTGGAGGGGTGGCCTTTGAGATACCTAGGTCTCCCGTTGGGGGGTAATCCTAAGGCCATTGGTTTTTGGGAGCTAGTGGTTAATAGGGTGGAGATGAGGTTGACCGCTTGGAAAAAAGGTTATCTATTGCTTGGGGGTAGGATTACATTGATTAGGGCAGCTCTGGCTAATGTTCTAGTTTATTACCTTTCTATCTTTAGAGCTCCAGCTAGGGTGGTGAAGATGTTGGGAAAACTTCAAAGACAATTTCTCTGGGAAGGGGGAGTCAGGGGAAATGCCACCTTGTTAGATGAGAGTCGGTGTGTAGGTCGAGAGAGGAGGGTGGTCTCAACTTGGGGAATATCACTTGGCACAACATAACTCTTCTAGGCAAATGGTTGTAGAGATTCAGTAGAGAGAGAGATGAACTGTGGTGGAAAATCATCCACAATAAATATGGCGGACATTGTAATGGTTGGGACAATAACCCATCTACTAGATGCGCCAGGACTAGTATCTGGAAAAAGATATTTTCCTTCCTCCTTGAGTCATGTTCGGTTTAGTATTGTGGATGGTGATCAGGTTCGGTTCTAGCACGACTTGTGGTGGGGGCAGTCTATTTTTGCTGTTCATTTCCCTCGTCTCTCTAGAGTGATCTCCTTTAGAGGTGCATTTGTGTCTAAGGTCCTTTCTTCGTCCGAGTCTAGTCCTTGCTGGAATCTCGACTTTCGTCGCGACCTGAGACCGCCAGTTGCTTGAGCTTGGTTCCTTATTCGCAGCGGTAGAGGGTGTCTTTATTGGTCCGGATATCAGGGATCGAAGGATTTGGTCTCCTTGTAGTAGCGACTCCTTTTCAGTTCGGTCTTTCTTTTCAGTAATCAGGCCTCATTTGCCTTAATAGTCCTTCTTTCCTCATCGTCCTGTATGGAGGCCTTTCGTCCCGCCTAGGGTTAAGACTTTTGTCTGGACAACAATTTTGTATAAGGTCAACACTTGTGACCATCTGCAATGGAGGTGTAATATCACCTCATATGTGTGTTATGTGCAGAGATGGGGATTCAGTTGATCATCCATTGCATGGTGGCTTCAGAGGTTTGGTTCTATTTTTTGCACAGACTGGGGTTTGGATGGGTTATGCTAGAGGGTGTTGGTGATCTTCTAGTGCAGTGGTGATTCCCGAGTGAGGGGTGAGGGGCCGGTTGATGCATCAGAGGGTCTGGCATGCGATTCTGTGGGTTCTGTGGGGTGAGAAGAACTCGAGAATCTTCGAGGAGAGGGGGAGACCGACAAGGTCGATTATTGACGCGATATTATGTTTGGTCTGTTCTTGGATGGTAATCCTTCCTCCCGTTAGAGGGATATCTATGTCAAACTTAATCAAGAGTTGGACTGGTTTTGCTTTTACGTCTTCTTCGGTACAGCCAGTGGTGGCCTCGTGGAGCCCCCCGCCTTCTGGATTTCTGAAAGGCAAGTTTGATGGGGCATCTTCAAGCAATCCAAAGGCTTCGAGTTTATCGGGGGATTTTCAGAGATCATGTTGGCCAAGTTGTGCATGCATTCTCGGGACCAGTTGGAGAGGGGGACTCCACGAGGGCGGAGTTGTTGGCTCTCCTTATGGGATGTAGGGAGGCTGTTAGAGTTGACTTCTCATAGGTGGTGTTTGAGGGCAACTCGTCGTTTGTGATCTCATGGATGACCGGGCCGATTTCTTGCCCTTGGAGGTACACTCATTTAGTCAGGTTGGCTAGGTCGTTGGGTGAGAGGATTCATACATTGTTTGTCCATAGCCCTAGATCTGGAATGGGGTGGCAGATCAGCTGATGAGAGAGGGTATTGCTAGGGTTGAGATGTTTGTGGGGCTACCTACGGCTGAGATGATTGGTGGTGATGTATGATTGGAGGATATAGTGTAGTATTTTAGTCCCCCTTTTGTATTTGGTTTGGTGCCCTTCTTGTGCACCGACCTCTTATTTTTTCTTATTTCCTTGTCCTGTACTGTTTTTTCTGCACGTTTTTGCATATTTGTATAATTATTCTGATGGTTATTCATCACCAATATATATATATATAGTCATTTTAGTTGGAAACTATTCAACTTGAAGAGTGGCATTATAGATTTTTGAAATAGGCCATAAGTATATTGGTTGATGCTTGCCTGAACAATGCAATCAAGAAGATAGTCTGCTTTATTCGGTCAAATGATACAACTTCATCTACTGATTTAATTAGATGATCAGAATGCTTCTGGCAAGGGTTTGCCTCCTAGAAATGCTTTGAACACCACAAGCGACCTCCCTGGTTGTGTAAATGGAGCTTCATGACCTCCTCTGATGGTTGGAAATGATAAAAGATTACCATAAACTTGTGTCCATCCTCCAACCTAAAAGGAAAAAAAGAAGAGAATATTCTTTAAATTGAGAATGAATGAGACAAAATAATGGCCCAATTATAATAATAGTAGTTTATTTTGATTTTTATATCTATATATATATATATATATATATATATATATATATAAATACTAATTTTAGTTGATTAGAGTTATCTTTGGAGAAACCAACCTGTTGTCCCTCGAACCAAACTCTGTAAGGCACAGTTGTGTTTAGTCCCAGCTTGTTGGCCCAATCATGCACCAAAGTAGGAATCCCTGTGAATGGTATAGCTGTATCTTGATCTCCACTGTAGCATATATCCTGGTTTTAATTAGCTACAGATAAAAGCTTGAAATATTTCCTCAAATAAGGTAGAAATAAATGATGGGTAAGCTTAAAGTTTGAATTATTGTTGAAATAAATGATAGGTAAGCTTTTGAATTCACCTGTAAACAAAGACGGCGATGGCAGACTTGAGGAGTGAGCCGACAACAGAATGATAGGAATCTCTCTGTCGAGCATATCATATTTGAGAACGCTGTAATCAACAACGTAAAATAGAAAACAATATCAAAAGGTAGGCGAATGAAACCAAAAGAACAACTGAAACTGCTTTGTTCTTCTACTTGTAAAGTCTTGTAATAAAGAATGCCATCTTCATGCGTGCATATTTGTTATCTATGTATGGTTTTGTGCAAATTCTGCTTAATGTCTCATAGTTCTGTTTCTGGAGATGCTTACTTGCTACAAATACTCCATCTGGTGACTCCAATAAGATGAGCATTGAGAGCCTTCTGTACATCAACTCTGTTAAAATAGGTAACTAATTTATCTCCAGTAGACACATCTATCTTCTCTCTTACTGTGATGTGGGGTGAAAATAACCATAGGAAATTTAGTTAAGAACAAGAGAAAAAAAAAGAAGAAAAGAAATAGAGGGGAAGTGTAGGAGGCTAGTGAGAACCTCTGATTGTGAGAAGACAGATGATAAGCAGACACGTAGTGAGACATCTCCTGCGTTGGTAAAATTACTTAATTCCTTATTGAACCGAGTCACCACTTTCAAACAAACAGGGGAAACAGAGCCTCTATTTAACTCCCTTGCGTATCGAGAATAGTTACAAGTTTTAGTGAAGATTCCATATGTTGGGTCTGATATCAACCCATGAGACCACAAGAACGCAGCTCTTGAATTGAGGTCTGTAGTGAAATCTAGAAGAGGATTCCCAAGCTGTAATTTGAGAAATTTTTTGTATTTCAGCTCAACCAATGCCATCAAATTTTTTTTAGCCCATGTTGCATATAACTGTAAAGAATGATTCAGCGATGAACTCGCAACTATTCCTTTCAGATTGAACAAATTTTCCTTCTTGTTGAATTGAACCAAGAGTTGTGCAAGTTGTGGGACATAGTGACCTGGTAATCAAGAAAATCTTTGATATCATTATTCTCATTTCAATCACATTGGTTGTTTTTGGTTCGATTAATTAAATTACCTCCATAGCTCACCCCGCCGACGAACAAATCTCTATTCTTCTATTGTGGGAACTTGATGAGGAAGCGCTGCAGGAACACGAGATTATCTGTTGCTTAACAAAACAAACAAGAAAATAGGCTTAGTACTGAAGACCCGATATTTTGTAAATTCAAAATTGACCAATAGCAAGTTTAACCTTTCCCGAGATTGGAAAACCCTTTCGTGAGCAATCGCCCGGGGTCTGTGTTGCAAGACCAAAGGGAGGTTCACTCGGGGTAGAAACTTCTTCCTCCCTGGACAACCAGGATAACAGTCTTGCGACCACTGGCTAATGACCTAACCCACTCCGAGATGAGTTGACTTGTCGTCAGGCTGACCACCTTTAAAGGGTTCGGATAGGTTGGTCACCTTCAAATAATTCGGATGAGGGTGACCCCCTTGACAGTTAAGATATGGCCTAACCCAACCCGAGATGGGCTAATTCGTCATCAGACTGACCATCTTTAAAGGACCCGGATAGGTTGATCACCTTCAAATGATTCGGATAGGGGTGACTCCTCAACAGTCAGGAGCGGGCCTAACCCACCCCGAGATGGGCGAATTCGTCATTTGACATTGGATGTCCAGACATGGTCACCCAAGGGAACCAGTTTCCCGAGGTTGGACGGGCTGCGTTCGACCCTTGGGAGGACAAGTGAATAGTCTCACAAACTACCTCCGGTTCTCCCCCACCCCAAGGGGAAGGGCCACCTTAAGAAACGAGGCGACTTATGCATAAGCAAATGCCTAAGTGATTGTAAAGTTATCACCACGCCTTAGGCCTCGAGGTGAAGCCGATACTCGAGTTAGTATCAACCCAAAGTTGTTGAACATAACAAGGACGTAATCTCAAGGGATAGCAACAGGTTTTATTAATCTGACACCTCAGAATACTCAATTGACATATTTGGTAAGTCTCCTTAAGCTCTGCTCTAGGAAATCATGCTTTTGCAGGTCTCGGCATGTCAATGTGATTCCCACTTTGGATTCGCATCCCGAATCCCTCTATGGGAGATTACACCGCTGTAGACCAGTGTTTGTACAAAACTCCAACTCAGGGTTGACATCCAAACCTTTTTCTTATGGGTAATCGCCCTGTGACAGGTTTAGCATACTTCCGTGATTCTAACTCGGGGTTCCCATCTTGCAGTTCCCAATGATTGCATAATTTAGTCCAAACAATGGGTGGGGGGGGGGGAATCCAGAAACCCTTTAGCAACAGAGGCCCAGAGAGATGGTCCCGTTGGTCCAAGTGGATAGCACAGATTCACATGGATGATGTTTGGGGATCAGTTGAGTTGCAGTGTGCATATTTGCCCCTCATATTGTGACAAGTGTCCCTTACGGTCTTTTGGATGGGCGACATTTGTCACTCGGATGAAGGGGTTTTGACCCAATGTTTTGGCTATAAAAGCCTTTACTACTGATGAACAAAAACAACTTCCAGACTTGGAGAGTTACCGTAAGGTTTCAACACCCAGAAATCCTCTTCTCCAAGAAACCATCAAGGCTCTTTGCAACTCTACCTCTCTGAACGTTCCTAGGGTCATTTCTCTGACCCCAGCATTCCCCTTTCCTTTTGGGCACCTTCCAAAACCTTAAGGGAAACCTTGCATTGGAACAGCCCATTCATGGTTTAAGCTGGTGTGAGACAGATATTCGAACCATCTCAACCCAAGTTGGTAAGCTTCCGAGGTACCGATATCTGTCCCTTTTGATTTGTGTTAATTAGTTTTACTTGCCATTTTGGGGATCAATAGTACTATAAAAAACCCCAGAGAGATCTATATGTAAATTTGCAACATGGTTTTAGTTTGATGAAGAGTACCTGTAATCTTGTCATTGACACCAGTGTAGAAGGAAGTATTAGTAGAATAGGAGAACCCAACTCCTGCAGGTGACTCCAAGTATAACATGTTTGCTTCTGCAGTTCAGTGGAACACAAAATAAAGATCAGCTCTCCTGAATTGATACATGGTTGTTCTTAGGCAGAGAATATATAAATATATTACGTACCTTTGTTCCAGCTATACTCATTTCTAACCAAAATCTCTCCACTTGGTCTAAATGGCCCATGCTCGATGAATGCGCCAAATGCCATATCTGAACACCCAGGCCCTGCCAACAACTCTCATTCAAAACCCAAAAAGAAAATGATTAATCAAAATCAGCAAATCCATTCAAGATCTTTTATTCAAAATGATATAATTGATACGAGAGAGATTTTGATATATTCTGTTACCTCCATTCAACCAGAGAACAAGAGAACAAGAGGCTTTGAAGTTGGGTCTGTTTCTGCTTCAACAAAGTAATAAAAGAGAGCTCTCTGTTGCTTTTCATCCACAGTGATGTATCCAGAAAATTGTTGGAAACTGACTTGGGGTTGCCCAGGTAACTTAACAATCTTATCAGCCTCCATTGTTGAGCAAAGCTGAACCAGAATTGAACCCACCATTGTCATGCTCATCCATGTTAGAGAATGCATACTTTCCAGCAGAGAGAGGAAGGATGTGGTTTTTTGCTAAGCTATATTCCAAGACTTACTGGTGAGTATATAAAAACATTAGTGAGTGTATAAAAACCTTTTTTTTTTTGGGTATTAAAAGAACAATTAAAACAAAACATGATATACTAAGTAGGGAAATCCCTGGAAGTCAATCAAATAGAGTTTGCTGAATTCCGTGTCCTTCCAGAAACAAGAACCTTATCTTAGAGCATAGTTAGCAAGCCAATCCGTCGCCAGATTTGACCAATCCAATCTTTGATGGTAATTAGAATTGAACAATCAATATATTATACGTGATGAGAATAGTTCCATCACGTAAATGATTTAAAATAATGTAATCTGATTAACGACACTTTGGCAAATTGGATAGTAGAATCCGATTGGTGTTACCATCTCCAAATAACTGCGAATGCATTTTTGTTGTTGTTGTTGTTGTTGTTTAAAACGCATGTTATGAAGAATCACCATATCAAAAAAAAATCAAGGTTTAAAGGATTGGATCGACGCAGTCTGTGCCGGTCGATCTGTACTAGGATTGAACAGGTGGTCTGGTCCGAAGCCACAACAAAACACCATTTAAAACTACGTTTTTTTCTTCAAAAAGACACTCTTTGATGCTTAAACGTTTTAAACTTTCTTTAAAATTTTATGTAACGAAAAAAACACGTATTTTTCACAAAGCCGTATTAAATAAATTTTTTATATTTTACATTTAAAATTTTTCAAAAAAATTTATCGTCTTTCCCTTTTAAATATGACAAAATAAATATATTTATTTATTTTTCACGATTCAAGAATTTTATTGAATCTTTTTATTAGTTTTTATCTTTGAGGTGTTATTTTCATTCAGTGGTTTAAATAGTTTTTTTTTTCTTTTTTTTTCTATTGGTATTATGATTCAAAGTCTATCAACTCTCTAGACTTATTATGAAATAATAATAATAAAAAAAAAGCTTGTAATAAAGAGATTAAAAGAGACATGGACTTTAATTAATGTTTTGTTTTTATTTTATTATTAAATTTAAAATCTATAATACTACATTATATTTAAAAGAAAGAAATAAATAATGGTAATATTGAAGTATCTTATAGTAGCGAATGTAAATTAGTTAGAATTATAAATTAATTTTTAGACTAATACTATAATATTTTCTTAAATTTATTGGTAATTAACTGATAGTTTCACTTCTATGTTCATGGTTTTCTCATTTTGTTTTTTTTGGATCTCTACCATGTTAAATTCGAACAATTTAATCAAAGTATTTTTTTAACATTTTTTGTTTTATTGACCGTTTTTTTTTGACTTCGTCATTTTGAATAAAGATCGTATTAAACTTGAAATTTTACCATCTCGTTTTTTTTGCCGTATCACGTTTTGATAACAATGCCCACAATACAGCTTGTGTATCATGAGGGTTTCAACCAGACTGGTACAATCAATACGGGTATGGATCGGTCAGTACTGCCGGTCCAACATTTTTTTTGTTTTTGTTTTTTTGTTTTGTTCAAATTTATAAATTAGATAGTTCGAATCGGTATCGATTTGGATCAGTCTGGTATCGATCGGTCCTAACCGGTACCATCGGCTCGACGACCGGTCCGGTTGATCGAATTTTTTATTTATTTATTTTTTAAATTTAAGAGCGATCCACTTTTTGTATTAGATCCGAATCGGCTGGTACTGATGATGCACAACCCGGTAAATTACAAAAAATGTCCATTAGCCAAAAGGGTTTGAAAAGAGGATATCTAAGATGTTGGCTATGCAATTCTCAAAGGATGTCAAAATGCTCAGAGATCCAATCCCTCTTTTTGATGCATGTATTCGAAAAGTTCATTGATGTATACAAGCGTTTTGATTTGAATGTTCAAAACGCTTCATCAAAGATCATAACAGTTTAATGAATGTATTCGAAAAGTTCGGATTAGTAATGAATATGACATTATAAAGTTAATGATACGCTACTATTCTGTGTTGGTTCAAGTCCTTAAATGCTACAAGATTTTCGAGGACCTTGATAGGACTTATCTCTTTGGCCCTCAATCCCTGAAAGTCTAATGTTTATTTTCCCCTCTGTTTTAAGTGAATGACTTTGATTTTGAGTCATTAGTATAATTATCCCAAAAGGTGTTTCAGAATATTATTGACTTTGGGAGAATAAAACGGTCATCTCGAGGTCTCTTCTCGAAATACATAAAAATGACTATTTTTAAAATATAACCTCGAAATAGCATTATACTGATGACTTCCTATAAGGGATGTTATAATACTTATGATGACGAATTGGCTCTCTCGAGGTGGCTAAACTATAAATGCTTTCATGGTATGATAATTGAATGTTTCGAAGGTTTTCCTTCGAGAATATGGTTTGAAGTCTATCTCAAGTAGAATTTCAAAGTATACTATTAATTTTGAAATGATTATCCCTGAACGGGCTTTTTGAAATATACTTATCTAACAATATTTAGAATTCCAATTCATACATTCTTTGGATGTGTAATTACGCAATTGACCTTGCCATGTGTCATATTACAATTGCATTAAATCAATTTCCAATTTAGAATGCGATGTTTATCCACATTGTAAATGCACTATTACATAAGAAACAATTTCTAGATAACCACATAACACATACGTTTGTGATAGAATTCTCAAATATGAAGGTTTTCCCTCTAATATTTATGGAGGAATTCGAATGTTATCCTTTAAAAGAATACTTATGATGGTGAGATAATTTCTCATATATATATATATGGATTCTTGAACCAGAATATTTTGAAGGTAATATTTCGAAAGAATACTTGTCTGAGAGGTTCATCTCAAGTAAATCCTTAAAATATATTGTCTAAGGTTTATCTCAAGTAGATCCTTAGAATACTTGGTCTAAGATCCATCTCGTATAGAGTCTCAGAATGTTAAATGTTTTAGAGGTTATATTGATTTGAGATAATTTTCCCACCATAAGTGGGCACTTGAAACAATGATGCTTGTCTGAAATCCATCTCAAGTAGATCTTCAGAATTCTTTGTCTAAGGTCCATCTCAAGTGGATTCTTAGAATATTTATCTGATTCAAGATAATACTCCCAACATATGTGGCAACATACTCCAACATATGTGGGTGCTCGAATGTCTGAGGTCTATTTGAAGTAGGTCATCAAATATTTATCAGATTCGAGATAATACTCCCAACATATGTGGCAGAGTACTCCAACATATATGGGCGCTCGATTGTCGAAGGTCTATCTTAAGTAGATCTTCAGAATATATATCTGATTCGAGATAATACTCCCAACATATGTGGCAAAATACTCCAACATATGTGGGCGCTCGAATGTCTGAGGTCCATCTCAAGTAGATCCTCAGAATATTTATCTGATTCGAGATAATACTCCCAACATATGTGGCAAAAAACTTCAACATATGCAGGCACTTGAATGTCTGAGGTCTATCTCAAGTAGATCCTCAGAATATTTATCTGATTCGAGATAATACTCCCAAGAAATGTGGAAAAATACTCCAATATATGTGGGCATTCGAATGGTGATGTATTTTGAATTAATTCTTCCAACAGATGTGAGAAAATACTCTCAACAAATGTGGACATTAGAAATGGTTTTCCGAAAGCTCAAAATTGACCTTCGAAATATATAATTCCTGTTATATGATGCCAAGTGGCATATTCTAATTGAATCAATTCGATTTTGAAATCAAATATCATCATTAGCCCTTGCATCTACCACGTGCCGATTAGACGTGTTGTAAACGCATCATTAGGAGACATACACACTAAATTCATTATGAGCGCTACAGTAAGCCGTCGTTGCGTCCTTTTGTTTTTAGCCCTTAGTGCATTAAACACATTGCTGACGTGTCATTCAGGAATTGTTCAGCGTAAGCAACGCTTGGAAACCCGAGAAAAAGCAGCATTTGGATTCCCATATAGCTAATCATTTTAAAATTCAAATGTGTATAAAAGAAAGAAAATCTTTAAAGATCAACTTACTTTGATCAGACTCTTCTTCCCTTCTTTCTCTGCTTTTCCAAGGTCTTTAAACTCGAAATCTCTAAATTTCTTGTTTCCTTTGTTTCAAAATGTCTCCTAAAAGAAAGGCTGTTAAGAAACAAAAGGTTTCCGTCGTCCAATCGTTCGAAGAGCTTTCAAATGACTGCATGGAGGTTGGTGATGTGTTATTTTGGGATCATTCTAATTGTCGGATTCCTCATCCAAGAATGATTCAGACCTGTTATCTCCTTATCCAGACTGTAAAGCAATCAAGGATTATCTTAGTCGTTTCTGGTTAACTCCTTATTTTAGGGTTGCTCGGAATGATTTTCCCCTTTTATGCTGTTTGCTTCAAATCTCATTTTGGCATGCCAACGGCTTGGGGTTCCTGGTGTAGGAGTATCATTTCGACTCCTGTTTATATCACAAAACTGAAGAGTGCTGGCATTTGTAATGGTGTTCGAGCTTCGATGTCACAGATTTCTCGTGATAATGAAGGGTTGAAGTCTTTCCTTTGTCGCTGGAATCCGCAAACTCATACTTCGAAGCTTTACTTTCTCTCTATCTTTCCCATTTCATTCTTCCCAGCTTTCCTTCTGACAAAATTCATAAAAAAGTTTTTCCACTAGCTATTAAGTTAACTCAGGGTTTTGAAGTTCCATTAGCTTCCCTTTTTCTTGGTAACCTGTATGAGAGTCACAATCTTCTTGTTGCTGACCAAGCTCAGTCAAAAGGTGCTCAAGTGATCGAATCAGTTGTTGACACCACTTTTCTTCAAATTTTCTTTGGGAGCGTTACCCGAAAGACGCTCCAAATAAGATTTTCCCAAATACTGTGATTTTGGATACCAATATTACCAATGCCCACTCTGTTTTCGGGACTGATCACTCTTCTAACAATGATGTTAACTTGGTGGATGTTCTGGATAAAGAGAGTGAATTTTATACATATCTTTGAAGGATCCGTTTTACTGATTACCCAGTTCGTTTTGATGTCAAAGATTCTTTTGTTCCAGTTTCGGATTTCCATCTTCAGTTCAAATTCTTCAAGGTTGGTTTGGTAACCATTCATTATGGTTATGTCCTCGGGATGGTTGAAGATAACTTCGCAAGTGCTTTCCATTATAATCCTCATAGAGTTTTAAGACAATTTGGGCTAGATCAGATTGTGACCAAAATAAGTCCCACAACAGTTCCTTCTGAGATGCAGGTAGGCGATTCGTTATCTCAAAAGCTTTAGAATGCAGTTGGGCTTTTAATAATGTTATCATTGCAGCTTCTTCAAGATTGGCCGGATCGTCTAAGTCTTCAGCCGAATTTTGGTAGCTTTTGTTATCCCCTCAGAACAAATAATAATCCTTCGAGATACAAGCTCAAATATTTTTCGAAGAAGAGTAATACGAGTGCTCCCTCGAAAGGTACCTCCATCCCTTCTCCTTATATATTTTATCCTAATTCTTTAATCCAAGAATTTTCTTCGATTTCTCATGAAAATATTTCTCGGGATGGAGAAGGAATCGAGAAGTCAACTCGGTCTTTCAAAAGAAAATCTTCTGGTGAGAAGGCTTCAGGGAACAAGAGTTTATCTCCAACTATTCCTCCTTTAAAGATTTTCAGTAACCCGACTTCGAAAGATAGAGCTTCTTTTGTTTTTGATAAAGTTTATGGGAAGAAACCACAAACTATAAGTATAAAACTTTATAACCTCGTCCCTGATTTTCTCTGATTTTGCCAACTTGTGGATAATAATTATCAATACCATCAGGCTATTCAAAAGAAGAAACCACCTTCTACTCCTCTTGCTACAGTGTTGCCTAAAGGAAAAGGCACTTCTTCTACTAAATCATCCTCACTAGGTAATTCTCGAAATTTCTGTTTTGGGTATTCTATATTTCGATCACTCATGCTTATTGCTGTGATTTTCAGCTAAAATTGAGAAAAGAAAGAAGAGAGAAGAGCTTATGGGTGCGAGGGCACAACTTCTTTTGAACGCTGAAGTAGCAAAGCATTCTTCGAAAGAAAATGCTTTAACTTTGGTAATAAGCTCTTTCGAATAATTCTATCTTCTTCATTTTTTTTTTTTTTTTGTTTATGATTCTAAAATTCAATTATTTGTAGGACCTTCCCAAGACGCATCAAGATGTTCCTTAAGAAATTGTTGAACACCATTCTCATGCTTAACTTGAGAAACGTAATATTGAGCTCGAAATGGTTATAACTACACTGCCAGCTGAAAGCAGGTTAGCCAACATTGGTCTTCCTCTTACAAGGAACATGCCATATGATACTTTGTTAAATGAATTGGCTCTTCATACTGCTCAGAAGGAGATGGCTAAGAAAGCCCAAACTAGAAAGCAAATACCGGTTCAAGAATAGATGCCATTTCGAGAACAAATGCCAGTTCAAGAACAATGCCAATTCAAGAAAATATGGAACCTTCAAAATGTTCAATTAGGGTCTCAAACTCTGAAGAAAGTGGTCAAGAAGAAAAAGAGGATTCTGAAATTGGGGAGGAAGGATCAGAAGAAGAGCAGGTAGGAAGAAGAAAAAGAGGATGAAGAGCAACATATTTCTGACGATGTTCAAGTTCAAGAGGAAGAACAATATGTTCCTGATGATGCTAAAACTAATGAAGAACAAGAACAAATTTTACCTCAAATTTCGAATCCTCTTCTAATAGCCCCCCCTTCTTCATCTATAACTGAGATTCCGACTGTTGTTACTTCTCTCACCCTACCACTCCTATCATTTATGTTGACAGTGATCAACTACCTCTTACTCAAAGCATTAATCCGTATGCTTCAAGTACTATTGATTCGACCAATGTTATATCAGATACTGAGGGTCCTATTGAAAATTTGAAGGTGAAGGCTTTGAGTGTTATTGATTCGAAAATCGTAGTCTTTTCTGAGGTGCTCCTTTTTGGACTCTCTTTTGCGGGCTAGGCTTCTACAATTCCACTCATGTCTTCGTCTTCTAATTTAGCTCCATTTTATACTTCAACAGTTACTTGTTCAGGGATTTCAGCTTTCCCTATCTACACTACCTCAGTTTCTGCTTCAACAGCTGTTACTATTGCAAGTAAATCAAACTTTGAAGCTTGTTCTTCTTCGAGCTCTTCGAGAGTCAATCTTCGAAAAAGAAAGAGATCTGAGTTCACATTTACTCAGATTATTTTATATGAAAGGACATATATGATTTTTTTTCAAGTATTTTTGAATGGATGTATGCCATTTTTGAAGCATTTGGAGATATTTCTGACAAAGTTCGAGTTCCTTCTTCGTACATAAAAAGTGCAGGATACCAAGAATTATGTACTTTGCTTGAAAAAAATGTTAGACAAGAGTTTTGGCTCCTTGTCTCTGGAAGATCTTGAGAATTGGAAGGTTCTTCTTTCGAGTGTTGAAAATTTTGGCTTGAATGTTGAATTGTTGAAAATTCATTTCACCAATATGGAGAAGACTCTTTCTTGTTTTCAATAGAGAGCACAACTCGAAATTCAGAATCAACATTAAAGCCAAGATTTTCAACACACGAAAGAAGAACCTTCCAATCTGAAGACTCTTTCTTGTTTTCAAGAGAGAGCACAACTCGAAATTCAGAAGAATCAAACTCTTGAACAACTCATTACTAGTTCTCAAGAATTGGAGGAGAGAAGAAAGAGATAGCTGTGACAAGAAAATCTCTCGAAGATAAAGAAAAGGAAGCTGAAGGACTTGAACAATATATTCAATTGTTAAAGTCAGAGATAGCGAAAAGATCAAAGAAGATTTTTGAAGTTTCAAATGTAATTGTAACATCACATATTTTCCCCGAAGAAAATGTATTCTCAAGACTGATATCTATGAAGAGCTTTCTTTGTTTTTCATACATGATTTTTTTCTTTACAATCATTCTGCCCTTTTCAGAGATAATAATGCTTTAGCCACTTTCCATTAACTAACTCTTCTTGTGCATTTTCTTCAAGTAAAATAATCTTGTAATAACCTGAATGATAAGCTTTAGTAATTTCGAAAGGTCCATCCCACCTTTTTGTGAACTTAGGCTTAATAGTATTGCTCCTCTCATAAAATGAAGCTCGAAATACTAATTTACCTATTTAGAAATCTCGAGGAGGTACCTTCTTTTGATAGGCTTTTGATATCACTTGATGATACTGCAGATTGTTTGCCAATGTTTTCTGCCTTTTCTCGCTCAAGTCATTTATCTATTACATTCGAATTACAATCAGGTCACGAGTATCCCAATCTATCTTAGCAGCTTGAAGTATTCTAGTTGAAAATATTTGCAATTCAACAGGTAGAGTTGCTTCCATCCCTTATACTAATGAAAAGGCAGTTGCCGTAGTAGCTCAGTGTTTCAATAGTCTATATGCCTATAACACATCAAACAAATGTTTATGCCATTGAGTCAGATGATTATAAGTTAACTTGCTCAATAATCTGATCAATGTTTTGTTTGTAGCTTCTTCTTGTGCATTGCCTTGAGGATAATACTGAGTTGATTTGTTATGTATGATATTATGTCATGCAAGCATTTCCCGAACTGGACGGTTTATGAATGAGGAGCCATTATCAATAATGATCCTTCGAGGCACCCCCCTTGAGCAATAAGATATTCTTTAATAAATTGTGCCACAACAGCTCATCTTGCTTTCTTGAGAGCAATTGCTTCTATCCACTTGGTGAAATATTCAGTGGCCACCAAGATCCATGTATGTCCTCTTCTACTATGAGGATTGACTGGACCTATCAAATTCAGCCCCCAAGTGTGGAATGGATATGGAGTGATAATAGACTGCATGCTTTGAGGGTGCTGCCTTATAATATTTTATTGTATTTGACATCTTGAACACTTCTTAGCATACTCGAATGCATCCTCCTTCATAGAAGGCCAATAATATCCTATATCACAAAGTTGCTGATACAATATTCTTTTTCCTTGATGAGCTCCACATTCTCCTGAATGTACTTCTTGAAGTACAATTGTTGCTTCTTGTGGTTCAAGACATTTGAGTAACTTGTCATCTATATTTGTTCGAAATAAATGACCTTCTTGAAATAAAAAACGCACAACTCTTCTTTGAATTCTATAAGCTTCATATGCATTATTAGGTTGAAAACCATCTCTCAAAAATTGAATGAAGGGTCTTCTCCAATCTTCTTCTTTTGCAAAGATAGGGCATATCTCTATGATATCAGGGATGCTTTGACAACCAACGTAGCTTTTCTGTAATTTCGAAGAGTCCAAAGACATAGTAGGCCAATATACTCCGAATCTTTGCAGTCTTCTATATAGAGGAATAGAATCTGAAATTTCACAGGTCTTCTCATGCATATCATTGAGGATCTGTTGTGCTTCTTCATTTTCAATGCATCGAAGTAATACGCCGTTTAAAGCTTTGAATAAAGAATATGATCAACTCAATAAATTTTGCTAATTTTCGAATAGGGATTTCAAACATTGTAGTTGAATGTTGACGTTGGTGCAATATAGAATGGCTCCACTAAGTTGAAGGGATATCTTCCTGTTCAATTTTTGGATCCAAAGCTGCTGGTAAGATCTTTCGGATAACTTCAATTTGTTGGGAACCTTCATTCAAACTCAACCTGCTTCCAGATTAGCCAAGATATCTGCTTGGTGATTCTTCACTATAGGTATGTGCATCAGAACACATTTAACAAATTTACTCACTAGTGCTCCAATTGATGTTCTGTATGGCACCAACTCCTATTTCTTGATTGCAAAATCCTCATTTATTTGAGAAATAATGACTTTCGAATCTCCAAATACTCTCAGTCTTTGCATACCCATCTGTTTTTCCATGATTAACCCAATAAGTAGAGCTTCATATTCTGCTCTATTATTGGAACATACAAAATACAACCTGAAGGAATAATACAGATGTTGCCCATCACTTGAAGTAATTTCGAAACCTACTCATCCTCCATTTGAATTTTATGATCCATCAAATTTCATTTGCCACCTTGGTCTTCTACAGAGGCGACTTCAAACTCTAGTAATTCTTCATCTTGCACTTTCAAGAAAACGGCAAGTAAATCAGCAACTGCTTGTCCTTTGATACCCTTGGGAGTTTCGCAACAATATCGAATTCTGATAATTGCAGCAACCATTTTGTATACCTTCCAAGCAAAACATGTTGTGATAACAAATATCTGATAGGATTTGAGCGAGTAACTAGAACTGTTGGACATGCTAAGAAATAGCATCTCAACTTTCGAGTCACATGATACAAAGCAAGGCAAAACTTGTCTACTTGAGAATATTTTACTTCTGCTTCTCGCAAGAGTCTACTGATATAGTATACTGGATTTTCGATTCCTTGATCATCCTCTTGTGCTAACAATCATCCAATAGCATCATTAGAAGTGGCCAAATACATTTGAAGTGGTATTCCTGAAATTGGTGCAACTATGGTATGGGGATGCTTGAAAAGATTCTTGATGTTTTCGAAGGCTTGTTGACATTCTGAAATCCATATGAATTATGCTCCTTTTCGAAATAACACTAAGGAAGGAGATATATAAGCTGAGAGACCTGGAACAAACCTTTGAATATACGAAAATCTCCCAAGAAAAGATTTCAATTGCTTTTGGTTTGTAGGATGAGTCATTTCGAGAATTATTTTTGACTTTGTGGGATCCAAGTCAATTCCTTGTCTGTGAACAACAAACCCAAGGAATTTGCCAGTAGTAACACCAAAATTACACTTGGTAGAGTTCATTCTATACTTGTAATTTCTGCAATGCTCAAATACACTATGCAATACTTCGAGATGTTGAGAATGTTCTTTGGATTTCACAACAATGTCATCCACATAATCCTCTACTTCTTATGCATCATGTTGTGAAAGATAGCAGTCATTGCTCACTGGTAAGTTGCTCCAGCATTCTTTAATCCGAATGGCATAACTGTATAGTGAAAGTTACCCAAAGGAGTTTAAAATGTTGTATTAAGCATCCACATTGTGCATTTTGATTTGGGTATAACCACTATAACCATCCATGAAGGAAAAAATCTCATGCCCTACTGTAGCATCAATAAGAAGATCCAAGTTTGCCAATGAAAATTCATCCTTAGGACTTGTTTTGTTGAGATCTTGAAAGTCGACGCACCATCGAATTTGTCCATTCTTTTTCTTCACAGGCACACCATTCACCAAACAAGTAGGATTTTGTATTGGTTTAATGAAACCAGCCTTCAGAAGTTTTTCTATTTTGGCATTGATTTGCAATTTTATTTCAGGCTTGAAGGTTCAAAAAGATTTCTTAACATGCTTGATGTCAGAGGATAAATGCAACCTATGTGTGATTAATTGAGGATCTAATCCACAAATATCATCGTAACACCAAGCAAAAACATTTTTATTAGCTTTCAATAATGTTACAAGATTCGCCTTCTCGTCAGGAGATAGGCTAGGATTAATAAAGTTGTCTTTTTCTTTTCCCCCGATTTTGATTAACTTCCTCCAAAGTTTCGAGAATATAGACGTTTTCACACAATCGTCAAGTTTCTCTGGTGCTTCTTGCAAATCATGTTGTACTTCGAATATCTCAGCAATAGATGGGATATCATCACTATCTTCATCACTTGGAATTTCGACATGGTAAGCCTCAGATTAAGACTCTTTAATTGTTATTCCCTTCGAAACAGGTTTCGAATGAGGATCTTCCTTCCTTTGATGATCCTATTCAGACCATAGACATATGATTCGGCCCTCGGGCTTGACAACTAGAGTGCAACGAGCTTTCGAAGCTGGCTATTCAACAGTTATTTCAGACACAACTTGCTTTTCTTTACTTCTTTCTTTTCTTTTTCTTTCTCTTTCTTCTTTTCATCTTTGACCTTCCTCTTCGAAGGTCTAGATTCGGATACAAGCATATTAGGATTAGCCTGAAGTGTTGGCCATGCTGGAAGAGATATTCCTTGAAGAAAAGAAACTTAGCATTCGCCAGCTGATGCAAGTTCATCATATTCGACAGCATCCGCTAGATGAACTTCAAGCTGGTCAAATGAGCAAGGATCAGTAACAAGCCGCACCATCTTACTATTTTGAATTCCTTTACAACATTGATGATACATCTAAGAAACAAGCTTGCATTTGTGGATCCAGGGCCGTCCCAACAGAATATGATATGTTGGCTAGCTATCCAACACATGGAACAAAGTTGGATATCTGTATGGTCCAACTTGTAGTTTGAGGGTCACATGACCCAAAGCATACTGGCTTCGAGCATCAAAACCATAAATCATCATTGATTGAGGGATCACCGTTTCGGATGATACTCCAATAGCCTTTAGAATGCCTATTGAAATAATATTTAGGGAAGATACCGCATCTACTAGAGATCTTCAAATATCCACACCCTGTAAAACAGAGTTCAAGTACAGGGCCCTCCCATGGTTCTCATATGAAACCATCATGTCTTCAGGTCCGAAAGTTATCAGACCTTCCTTTGAGATAGCAGTGGCACATTCCTCCTTTGCTTTTCGCAATGAATGCTTCTGAGCATACTCTCGAATGGCTATTTGCTTAGAATTCGAAAAGTTTATTTCCTTCATGCTCTCCTCAAGCCTTTGATACTTCAGCAAGTCTATCCTTGGAGGATAGGAAATGTCTCTTGTCACTTCCGAAACAATTACATTCACAGCAGGCCCTTTACCCTTGTGATTGGGTAAAGGATCAGTGTGAACCATTTCGGGTTGCAGTTCAATTTCTCCGAGCTTCACTCGAAGATAATACAATCTCCTTAGGGTATAACAGTCATAGGTGCTGTGACCTATGTACTAGTGATAATTACAGAATATTATCATCCTTCACCCAATTATCAAATAAGATGTTAAATTGAGCTGGTGTATAATCTGGCTGAGGTGGATGATCTCAAGAACCTTTGTTCTCATTCTTCGAAGGGCTATCCTCGACTAGGACAGTCTCAATTCTTCTCCTCTCGTTCTTCTTGGGAATACTAGGCATTGAAACGCTGAGCTTTCGAACTGCCTCATATAATTTGGTGAAACTGGTAATCCCCAAATTTTCTATATGAATCTTGTATTCAGGGAGGATCCCAATAATACAGTATTCGACAAATGTTCCTCAGTCACTGTTTCTATACAAGACATCACCAAGTCTCGAAATCGCTTGACATACTCAACAAGATCCTCAGAATGGCCTTGGTGCTCTCTACTCAGATCGACAAGAGTATATACTTCTCCAGTTGTGAATAATTTCTTGTGGAAAGGAGCAGCCATATCCTCCCAGGTATCCACAAAACCTGGTTTGAGATTATATGCCAAGTATAGGCTTTGTCTATCAAAGACTTCGAAAATTCCCTCAGTCGAAGATCATTATTCGAAGCATGAGCTTCTAAAGCCTCAATAAAGCGACTTATGTGCTCCTTCACATTTTTTGTGTGGCCAGTGAATTTAGGGAACTTAGAACTCACACAGTCCTTGGGATATGGCCCATTCAGGATCTCGAGCTTGTGACTTCTTTAACAGTGATTCTACTTCCTCCAAAGTAGCAAAACGAGGAGTAGAAAATGATGGTGTAACAATTGGTTGAGTAATTGATGGTGATAAAATTGCCTAATGAGGCTAAATGTCAGACAATTCTCGAAAGTAGGCCTGACTGGCTCTTCCCTCCAAATATTGGTAATTGTAACTACTGGTGGGAGTGGAGGAATTGTAACATTTGGTGATGGTGAGGAAAATGGAGGTGTAAAACCTGTTTGGGGTGCTGTTCGGGCAGCAACCATGGCTTGATGGGCTAGCAAAGCCATCATTTCCTGATGCATGGTTGCCATCTTTTCGAGCATAGCTATTATTCTGTCTTCAGATGATAGTGTTGTGCTTGAAGTAGAAGGTACTGGTGATGATGTGGTAGCAGTCATAGTTGGTGGATTAACTTTGTTGGAAGTATTCACAAGATCCACATCAGAATCCTGGAATCTGGTAGTGTTAACAATAAGAAGTTCTGGGGCCATTTATGTAATTCGAGACTGATCTTAGATACTAAAGAATAGAAAACAATTCAAGTTCCCCAGCAGAGTCGCCAAAAATGGTGATGTATAAACCGGCAAATGACAAAAAATGTCAATTAGCCAAAAAGGTTTGAACAACAACGGATTCGGATACTTGCTCTCGCTAGCCTAAATCAAAGAAAGACCATTCTAACGAAAGGTTTCCTTTTGGAGATGGTTAAACAAATGGGGAAAAATGTAATATCAGTCAGGAATGTTCAGAGAGACAACACAGAACTTATACTGATTTCAAAAAAGAGGATATCTAAGACAAAGGCTCTGCAATTCTCAGAGGATGTCAAAATGCTTAGAGATCCAATTCCTCTTTCTGACACACCATTGCCCTTTTATAGCCCCATACTCATTAATTGACCATTCATAACATTTCATTCAATACGTTCAAAACGTTTTATTGATGTATATAAGTGTTTTGATTTGAATGTTTAAAACGTTTCATCAAAGATCATAACAGTTTGATGAATGTATTCGAAACGTTTGGATTAGTAATGAATATGACGTTATAAAGTTAATGATACGTTACTGTTCTGTGTTGATTCAAGTTCTTAAACGCTACAAGATCTTCGAGGATCTTGATAGGACTTATCTCTTTGGCCCTCCATTCCTGAAAGTCTAATGTTTATTTTCCCCTCTGTTTTAAGTGAATGACTTTGATTTTGAGTCATTAGTATAATTATCCCAAAAGGTGTTTCAGAATATTATTGACTTTGGGAGAATAAAACGGTCATCTCGAGGTCTTCTCGAAATGCATAAAAATGACTATTTTTTAAAATATAACCTCGAAATAGCATTATACTGATGACTTCCTATAAGGGACGTTATAATACTTATGATGACGAATTGGCTCTCTCGAGGTGGCTAACCTATAAATGCTTTCATGGTATGATAATTGAATGTTTCGAAGGTTTTTCTTCAAGAATATGGTTTGAAGGCTATTTCAAATATAACTTCAAAGTATACTATTAATTTCGAAATGATTCGTCCTGAATGGGCTCTTCGAAATATACTTATTTAACAATATTCAGAATTCTAATTCATACACTCTTTTGATGCGTAATTACGTAAATGACCTTGCCACGTGTCATATTACAATTGAATTAAATCAATTTGCAAATTGGCTCATCATCAGTACTACCAGTTCGAGCCGTGATCGGCTAGGACCTGTCCGATCCCTAGTCGTGAGACTTTAAACCTTGATATTGGAAGAATACAAATATAAAATATAAATAAATCTATCACTAAAAGAAAATAAAAATATAACGGTTTATGCTTCATATAAAAAGATTAAAAGAAAAATAGGGAGACAAGTTATATGCATAAAATATAAATATAAGGTATATACAGATAATATAAAATAAATAGGTGCAAGACCTTAATTTTATTAAAATATATATATGTATAGAATGAATGTAATATTTGAAACTTTAAATAGTTATTTATAGAAGAAATAGGTTAAACTTGTAATTTTTATTAAAATATATGTATGGAATTTAATGTTTAAAACTTTGAATAGTTATTTATTTAAAAAAAAAAAGTAGGTAAAAACTTGTAATTTTAAAAAATTATATAATCTAAACTGTAATTTTAAAAATAATAACACGAAAACGAAAAAAAAAAAAATCTTTGAGGGACCACTGTGTAACGCCACTCCACTCATCTAATAGCATAACTTTAACAAGTTATCAAGATTTGAGGGAGAGGGGAGTGGGGGAGGGGGGAGTGCAACTCTCACCCCTTGGCTCTGCTCCTGCATCTTCTACCACTGTAAGAAAGTTGCAAAACGGTAATACTCTTTTAAGGCATGCTTGTCATTGCTTCTTTGGGCCTTGAAAGTAATTCTCCAATCTAAAAATGCTTTATTCACACGCATCAAGCCTTTGTTAAACACTCATAAAAAGCAATTCCAAAAAAGGGGTTTCACCGAAACATAGACTCTATTGAAGCTGTTGATCACACCCTTATTCAAATAGCTTTTTCGAGAATCAGTTTTGTCACTTAACTTATATTTTTGTTGAGATTATTTTATCCCCATGTTAAATAATATCCCTTTCGTAGCTTCATATTCTCTTTATTTAAAAACTTTTTTAAAATAGGCATTTATCAAACACTATCCTTATAGAAAGTGATACCAAAAAGGCCTATAACCAGGGTGTCCAAAAAGTCCTCTTAAACAAAGGTGAAACATTTTTAAAGTTTTAATGTTTATTGATCTTTCATTGTTTATTAATATAAATACGATGACGATACTATCCCTTACATTGGAAGAGAGATGTTTTAGGGAACAAGGCATATTGAGTAACGTTTCAATTCTTCAAAGCCTCCAGCCAAATCAGAAATACAATCATTAGATTGAAAAAAAGCATATCATTGTTGAAATTGGGAATCAAATCATTGACCAGGGTCGGAAATTTAAGGTTGTGAATGGGTCGAATATGGATCTGATCCACATTGATCCATATTCGAATTTGTCTGATCCGTATTCATTAGAAATCCGACTGGATCTAAAAAAAGGAATTCATATCGAATTCGGCATTGCATTCGATCAAAATCCGATATTTGATGGACATAATATATACATATATCTGAATTCAAAATGTACAAATTAAGTATTATTTTACTATTTTTTCAGAATAAATAAATCAAAATCAATTTTTTTTTTAAGTTTTATGAAATCTATTCAAATATCAGAACAAAAATGACTAAATTTATATTCGAATTTGATTTTAATTGGATATGAATATATATATATATATATATATATGATCCATTGAATTTCAAAGGCTAACCATATTTGAGATTTTTGAATCGAATAAGGGTTGAATTCGGATCTGAGTCTGACCAATTGTTAGCCTTGGGTAGCTTTCTTCATGAGATTACACGAGCATTAGCAAAATCGATACCGAGAAATCCTAACCTTATTACAACGAAAATAAATAAAAAGAGAAACATTTGATAGTTGTTTAATGTTTTTTCTACATTGGTTTATTGTGAATGACCTGTTTGGTTTGAGATAAAAAAATGAAATGGCTTCTTCTTTTCCTTGATGGGTTTGTTGAAAAGGCGATCCAAAAGTGGAAAACTCAGGGAGGGCAAGAGCAAGAGGAATTGACAGGATTGGGGAAGGACAATTTATATGTAAAGGAAACATCACTTGAATTCAAATACATAAAAGTAGAGGAAGGAGACTCAGAATTGATTAATAGATTGCTAATGGAGGAGGAATTAAATGGGTCATGGAGAGTAGTATATAATAAACAGAACAAAATAACTGCTCAACACAATCACGAGTCAAAGTTTAGCATTGCTATTGGGTAGGAAATAGAGTGGCAGATTAGATGGAGACACAATTGAAAATGGTTCTTCTTCATGGTTACATAAGTCTAGGTTTAAAAAAGTGGAATCGGGGTCCGGACCGATCCTATCCGGTTCCAGTCTGGATCCGATACAAAAAGCCTAAAAAAAAAAAAATTTTAGACCGGTGCCAGATCGGAAGGACCGATTGTCAGGTTGCCGGATCGGCGGTACCGGTTGCCAGACCGACGGTACCGGACTCGACCGACGGTACCGGACTCAGGACCGGAGGGACCGACCAGTCCGGTCGTCGGACCGTCAGAATCGGTCACTGGACCGTCGGTCCATAACCCAATGATACATTCCTTTGTATCGCGGATTGACACCGGGCCGCTTTGGTTCGGTCCCGGTTTGGACTGGCCAGTACGGACCGGTATCTTCCGATCAGTGAAACCATGACATAAGTCTCCAAGTTTCTTGTCAAAGATGTTTGTTGGATTTAATGAGACTACTAACGGTTTCAAAAAGTGTTTTTCAGTTGATTTCACATTTTTCCATCATCTAAACACCCTAAACAACATGAGAAAGTAGCTAAATATTTTTCTTTTTCAAGTTTTCCTACTAACCATTGTCATTGTGTTTGGTAATGCTTATGATTTCTCGCTATCTGAAGCAAGAAAGCATAAGCAATTTCTTTGCTTTTGAAATATCTTTTTATGAAGCAACATATTTTTTTAAACTTTTGTTGTACAGTTGAAAAGCAAAAAAAATATATTTGATAGCAGTAAGCTAATAAATTACTTTTTTTGATATTATATTATTATTTTAAATAATAATTTTTTATAATTAGTAATAACAAACTCTGTTACAATCGGTTTGGTATAATTTTTCACCACTAACGATTGACTCACGATGTAAAATCTATAAACTTAACTGAAATTTGAAAGAGCACCTATTCCAGTCATGTAAGTTGGGACAGATTTAATTTTTATTTTTCTTCTCCTTTTATTTGATAATCAAATCCTAATTTGATATGTACCGTAGACAATATAGTTTTTCAAGTAAAATGTCTACTTTCTTAGCTTATTATAAAAATTAAAGAAAACCTGGATTACTAAATCAATAGAGAAAAGAAGTACTGATATCGTACAGTTGTATCTTTTTTCGGAATCTAGACCTCTTATGCATTGAGAAAGAGATGAAGAGGGCGGATGACAGGGGAGGAGGACATGGGAGGTGGAGTTGCTACAAAAAAAAACCGAGTACCAAGAGAAGAAGAAGAGGAGGGGGGGTTTGCTAGAAACGAGAGAGAGAGAGAGAGAGAGAGAGAGAGAGAGAGAGAGAGGGACTTTGCTGAAAACAGGGGCGAGGGAGAGAAGAGGGATGGCAAGGGTAAGAAGAGAGGAGAGAGAGAAGGCTATTGTGGAAGGCCAAGAGTGAGGGTTTTTTTTTGGTGCTGTGTAACAGAGCAAATATGGGAGCATGATAATACGGTGAATGGTCGAGTATTTATCAACTCTATCAACTCAAGCAGTGATGAGAATGAAGATTTGATCAAAAGATTGATTCAAGGCGAAGATTGTGATTACGAAGATTTGATTTAAGATATTTAGAAATGTTTTGAATTTATTTCTTAAATAAAGATTAGGATTAGCTAATTTCTATATTTCTTTTTGTCTTTTTTATATTTAAATCCCCAATGCGATCTCATTGTAATCACCTTAGATTTATCAATAAACTCTGTTTATCTTCATGGTATCAGAGCAAACGATTGTATGGTTCACAATCTCGAAGGACCAATAACTAATCCAGAGAATCTTATTTTGCATGATCAACGACACTTTTATATATTACAATAAGTGAAACATTATGCCAATATACAACTTAGAGAGGTAAACTTCCTAACTTGAAAAGACAAAGTAATAGTAACAAAGAAAATACAAAACCTCTGGCTATTCTTTACGCTCCAATCGTGGGACGTAACTAAACTACATCACTTTTGCACGGATCAGCATGTAAGGGACTAGCAGGAGGGTCACCATGAATCTCCAACTAGGATTCCTTCTTTACTGGCTAGAGCGATCTTCTGCGAGAAACTTAGTCCAAGGCAAGAAGTAGGTGTAGTAGGATATTTGCAGGAGCTAATAATTAACTGATGATCACTGGAGATCATAAACTAAGCTAGACTATGATAATCTAAGTTGAGAAGCTATGGAGCTCTTTGATTGGGTTGCTGTGGAGACCTTTTTTTGTTGTCGAACTCTTGTACTTATAGCTTCTAAAGTTAGTTGCCTTTTTGACTTGAAGTCTCCTTCTTCCGCTACATATAGGTAGTTGTGAAACTACTCTTAAAGCATTAAAAGAAACTCCCATGTGTCATCTTCATGATGTGCCATGTGAGGTTGGTTATGCTAACTACTACCACCATGGCTCTTCTTTGGGATGTGCCATGCATGAGTAGTTATCATAACTACATTGAAGCCTCCATGTGTGCTTGCCATGTGTCATCTTCATAGTGTGCCACATAAGGGTAGTTATCATAACTACATTGAAGTCTCCATGTGTGCATGCCATTTGTCACCTTCATGATATGCCACATGGCAAAATCTGGGCCATTGGTGGCTATTTGTGAAGATATGACCTAAACAGTGGGGCATTGCTAAAATGGAAGAAAGAGGTCTGTGGGGTGTTGCTAAAATGGAAGAGAGAGGGCTGTGGGGCTGTTACGTGACTAACCGTTCTTCCAAAAGTCCTGGGACTTATGGAAACTCATTCGGTTAAGCACTTAACACTTAGGATCGTAACACTACCACGCTTCTGTAGCAATGTCAACGGCAACCCACTCTATCGACACTGACCCGCCGGTAGTCCCCTCCTTGGTGGCTCCACTCATCCACCTATCAGTATTCAATGACTTGGTACTATGTCCATACATAATACGGAACGGATCCTTTGTGATGAATCTTATGTGATGAGGTCGTGTGCTGTGAAACACACCCAAGGGCAACATTATAATTTTGCCTTACTTTGTGAGGGAAAATAACAATTTTGCCCTTGAGTTTGTTTCACCGCACACACCCTCATCACAGAGGATCCACCCTCACATACTACCAAAGAATTTTAATCCAGCCTATATTTTGTTTCTTCAGTGACTTAACCCGTAATGTGGTGATGGCTTTGATACCATTTGTTACGTGACTAACTTTTGTTTCAAAAGTCCCGGGACTTATGGAAATTCATTTGGTTAAGCACTTAACACTTAGGATTATAACATGGGCGTTGTTGAAACAGAAGAGAGAGAGAGAGAGAGAGAGAGAGAGGGAGAGAGGACCGTTCTCTCTAACATTTCAGATAAACAAGAATATCTCTCTCTCGTCAGTTAAAACACAAAAGTTTCGGGGAAGTTTCTATTTTTTTGGAAGCAAAGAAGTAAATTTTTAAAAACAACGAAATGTTGCTTCTTAATTGAAGCAAAAAATTTGCTTTTAAAAATTGCTTTAAAATATGTTACCAAACACCTATTTTGCTATCAAAAGCAAAAATGTGCTTCTAAAAAGCAATACCAAACACAGTGGTAGTTTTGAATTTTATGCTGGTTTTGAACCGGAAATGATTGGTTTAAATGTTGAACCAATGGTTTTGATTAAACCGTCAGTTTAGTAAATGTCAAATGTTCAGCGGACCAACTATGCCAAACATTTTGGTCTGATTGTCGTTCTGTACGGTTTTTAAAACTTCCCATTTGCGTATTTCCTCGCTAGACTAGTGCAAAACCAAAACCAGCTTGGTACATCTGGGGACCCAAAACAAGTATGGCCCTTTTTTTTTTTAATTTTTTTTTTGGTATTAAACAAGTATGGCCCAAGCTATTATTCTTTTGTATAAATTTTTGGGTTGCACTGGGCCTACGTAGCTTTTCTAAATTAAAGTGCATTTCGTCCATTGACCATCAAATCAAATGGAAGCTTAAGCTTAGGTAGTAGATTTAAGATTGAGATAAATAAGATCTAGCTGAAGTAAAATAAATTCAACAATTGGTAACCTACTTGGGAAAACATTCCCATCTCTATAATGCTGAAAATCCAAATTTATCTAAAGTGATCTTATTCTATATAGACTGAAGAAATGGCTGATTGAAATTTACTTGGCTCGTGGATCGCCACATTCTAAAGAAACACCACGAGGACCCTCTCTCACCAGCCAGATTCCCCTAAGGTGACAGCAAATATTGCATCGAACCCACCAGCTCCAGGAACTCCACCCATCTCCATACTAGTTTCCAAAAGCTGAGTTTGTGATTCAGGTTCTATTTGCATTCTGACAAGGTGCTAGACAGATCCACACTGCACACAGATGAATTCTCCTTTTCTTTTTCTTAATACCCCCTTATGTAATTTTCTATGGCAAGTCTGATTCTATATGATCTTTACATGTATGTTATATTCAGGTTAACCGATTCTAAGCTTCATTTTCAGCAACTTCTTAGTTATTGTTCTTCATGTATGGCTCTACATGATATTTTCCTATCATCATAACTGGAGAAAAACCAGTTCTCCAAACTTCAGCATATCAAACTGTGCAACACAGAAGAAGTTAACCATCTTCTGTGTTAGTTAACCATCTAGAAGGTTATGGGATGGCCAAGGCGAATGATTCATTGACCTGGGCCAATAATATCTAAATTATCGTGGAGAACCTTCCAATATAGTGAAGTTATCCTTTAAATCTTAGCTTGCTTCTGAGTTTCTAGTCTTAATTTGTCCCAGTTTTCATGTGTGCTTACTATTTTTTCCTCTGCTATGGCTGATATTTTCAGCAATTCATATTGTCCGGTTTAACAATTTTTAAAGCATCACAAAAAGGCTCAATTGTGTTGTGTTCTGATACTCCTTTCCTATTATTTAAACTTGTTTCAGGTGTATACAGAGTTGACGACATATTGGGTACGCTGCATGATTAATTTATCATGTAACCTCTTGCCATGTCCGAATAAGAACAATTCAAACTAGAGTCATAATGTGTTTGAAGTAATTAGTAGTATGCAGAAGAGTTTAGGACTGCAGTTGCTGTTA
>JAUPMG010261361.1:9619-20460 GCA_031762675.1 Pachysandra terminalis
CTAAATTTGTAAATCTCGATAGACCAAGTGGTCTGTAGA
This sequence comes from Pachysandra terminalis, assembly GCA_031762675.1. Classification (NCBI taxonomy): domain Eukaryota; kingdom Viridiplantae; phylum Streptophyta; class Magnoliopsida; order Buxales; family Buxaceae; genus Pachysandra; species Pachysandra terminalis. Next base: position 9,659 of record JAUPMG010261361.1, read on the forward strand.
ATAGGCTCGGTAAGTTGTTGGTCAACTTTTTGGTATACCGAATAGTCTGCCGAAATCCTATTGGGTTCAGGGTTGGTCACATTTTCAGACTTGGTGGGGTTTCGGTATGCCGAGTGTGTCAGTTTGGTAGACTTTCTAGTAAGCCTATTTTGGTGTCTGAGACTCGGTAGGGTCTCGATACACTTTCTAGAATTCAAATCAATGTTACCGTTAGGTTTGGTAGCCCTTCGGTGTGCCGATGAGGCTGCTGAATAGTTCTAGGTAGTTTCGGTGGACTATTCAGCATGCCAAGGAGGCTGTCGAAGCTCGGGTTTTAGCCAAAATTTTCAAATTTCATCCTCTTCTTCAACTCTAATCACAAAACTTTGTTGAGAGACTATAGTTAATATTCAAATTCGAACAAAACCCAATAAATACATCACATAAACCAATACTTAAAAACAATCTCACCTCTTCCTACCATTAAACTTGGAAAACAAGTAAAACTTTTGGAAAAGGATTGAAAAACAACAATGCTCCTATTAAAATCATAAATTAAGCTAAACTTGAATAATTACCTTGATTGGTCATGTGGTGTATTGAGTTACACCTCTGATATTCCTCTTCTTCTTCTTCTCCAACAATTTCTAGTGGTGACTCTAACGTCTAATTGTCCTATGTTTATATAGACACTAAGAGACTCTCTAATTAGTAACTATTAACCTTTAATCTCAGCCCTTGATTGAGAGTCATTAATCTCAACCATTGGATGGTAATCTCAGCCCATATGGGTTAGTTTCTAATATGGGTTTTCTTACTAATGTATGTTAGAAGCTTAGCTTTAGTTTCTAGAAGCTTTCCTATAATTCAGTTTCCAGCCCATGTGGGTTTCTAATTATAAGTTTTCTTTCTAGAACCTTAGCTTTTAGTTTGAATAGTTTCTATTTTGTTTTAGAGAGAATCTTACTAACTTTTTAACTTTCAATCTCAACCATTGATTGGGAAACAAAAGTTACAGCGAAATCTAAGCCACACATTTCACTTTAGGGATTGAGATTGCATGTGTTGTACACAGTTTCCTTGTTGTACAATCCACCAATCATAATCAGTCAAAGTCAAACCGTTCTGCAATTACTAAAGTTTTAAATTAATCCCTAATTTCTTATTAATTACACGTTAACCCCTAAGGTTTTGTTTGGGTTATTACATGTATTCAAGTATAATATTATTTATGATTTTAATAGGAGTGTAAGGTTGTTTTTCATTGTGTATGAAGTATTTCAATGGTTTTACTTGTTTTCCAAGTTTTAATGGTAGGGATGGTAAGTTTGATTTAAAGTACTATTTTAAGAGTTATAACTATTGGGTTTTGTACGGAATTGAATACTAACCATGGTGACTTAAGCATGTTTTGTGTTTATACTTCAAAAGGAGTGAAAATTCAGTGATATTGTGCAAATCGCAAGGTTCGGCAGCCTCCTCGGCATGCCAAACAGACCACCAAGCACTTTCAGTAGACTTTGGCAGCCTCCTCAGCATGCCAAAGGTCTACCAAGCACCACAAACCAAAATTGTAGTTTTAGAAAAGCTACCGAACCAAACTCGGCATGTCGAGCAGCATACCGAGCGTCACAGAGAAGATTTTCGATCACTGGAAAAGCTACCGAGCATTATACTCGGCATACCGGAACCCTATCGAACCTAACAATATGACCAAACCCAAAAACCCTAAAAAGGATTCAGCAGACTCTTCGGCATACCGAAAGGTCCACCGAAACCCTACCGAGCCAGTTTGGCAGACTCTCAGTCTACCGAGATTTCCCAATCTTGTCCGTTTGATTTAAAATTTCTCATTCTTGCTTATTTTGACTTAATTAGACTGATTATGATGTTAGTTTTGTTCAAATATGATTATCTTATGCACTTATTTCATATTGGATCCTATTTGCTATGTTTGATGAGTATGAGATATTAACATGCTTATTCAATGCTATCATGATAATTAGCCTTATTTCACATTGTACCATGATCTGATTGATTAGTTAATGAGCACATTCTCACATGCACAGCATTGGCTTCATGACCATGGATTTGGTCTACAAGCTTTACCCATTTCATACGAGTCTATACTTTTGGATTTCAAGGATTAAGATTGTATTATGATGTGGAAATAATAATAGGTGAGGAGAGTTATATTTTCTGTGTTGAGGGACTAGCTATCCTAATATACCTACCTTATTTTTCATATGGACTATGAAGGAGTGTAAACCTATTGGTTATTGATAAGTATGGTTCCCTGAGGAGATTTTACATTGGTGATGCCTTGGATATTTGCCCTTGATCAAAAATAAGTGGGGGAATTGTGCCCTCTAAGTTGAAGCCCCTTAAAACTATGTTGCGCACATAGAATATCTTATCATTGAGAATGGCCCTGTATGGGGTGGATGGTTTGTTAAGACATCTTGCTCAAGGAAGGATCGATCATGTGGGAACTTATGCTATTGATATACCTAACAATTGCATTGCATATTACATTCGATTGCTAGATCACAATTGGTGATTATACATGATAGGTGCACGTTATACATTCATTAAAACTTGACCTCATGCATACATTATACTATTCACTTACATATCAAACACTTATCACATGTTATTTCACATTCATCATATCTCACTCATTATCTACTGTTTATATGGATTACCATTGAAGAGTGGCATTGTCCCTACTTCATTCATAAGTTTTGTTAGACTTGTTTATTTACGAAGCTAAGTGTAGCTTACGCTTCCAAGCAACCATATTTCAGGAATTATAGGTGAGGATGACTTGGACTATGGAGACCAAGCCTTGGAACAAAGTTTGGATGAAGTTACTGATTTTGTCGAAGAAGTTAATTAGGAGTTTAATTAGAGATTTTATCAGATTTTGTTGACTTGCATGCCAAAGTTTATTATTGGCTATTGTTGGGCCATATTTTACTTAGGAATTTCATTAGTATGAAACTAGAGGATTTTATTTTATTTTTCGCTGCATTGTTATGTTTGGATTTGATGTAATAGCCATACTTTGACTACGTTTCATTATTATATAATAAATCAGATTTTACTTATGATTTGGCTATGTATTGCTTACCACTCCCATGTGGAATGGGGTGAGAGTTATATTTCAGACTTCTTAGAGACTCCTTTGAGATCTCTTAAGTTTGGGATGTGACAATACCGAAACTCGTATTTCCCCAAAAAAATTCCAAAAAACAATTACAATTTCATACATTCATATTTTAATCTAAAAACATTGATCACAAGCCCAGAATCACACTGTTCATCTCAAAACCATTATTTCTATCATTTTGTACATCAAACCTAAAATTATTCATTGAATCACTCATTAGGTCTTGAAATCAATCATAAAAGCATATTATGACATTCATTTTTATTGAACACCAAAACTAAGCATACAAATCTAATTTAAGAAATCTTATCGTCATCTTTCATGCATTTTATTCCTAGATTAATCATACCTACATATTTTCTTTATCATATTTTCATGACCATAATTAATATAAGAACCAAGGAAATCCTACCTCTTTTCCCAAGCTTTTCTGTAACTTATGGGATTGGAAAATCACCACTAAAGTTTTCCTTAGCCCCTTTTCTCTTTCTCTTCTTCTTCCTTCTCTTTCTTCTCCTTTCTTCGTCTCCACTTTCTCCTTTCTCTTCTATGGCTGAACTTTTCTTTTCTAGATTTTTTTTCCCTCCTTTGGTCACGTAGTACAAGGTGGGTAGTTTCCCTTTCAACCCACGCTCCTATTTGGAAGGAATTGTGATTGTTAGGGAGACTTTTCCTCTGTCACTTAAGTGCTGCAAATTCAAAATGCTTGAAAAGACTAATCTACCATACCTCTTCTTCATGGCCCACACCACCAAGCCCATTCCATTTAGCCCAATCCAAGTCCACACGTTGAGCCCAAAGCCTTAATTCCCTGAATTTTACAAAATCACATAATTTCTCATTATTTTCCTTTAATTACAAATAACTCCTAAACTGCCAACTCTTTTACTATTAAGCCTATTATGCAAATAACGATGTCACGCCCCAAAACCCATGGTATGAATCCCAATGAGGGATAGCACGGATCTCGAAGCGAGACCTTTGGGATCTACATTTGGACCGCCGATTGCTACCAAACCACAAGAAAATATAAGTAATATCTTACCTTTATTTAATAATGATAAGAGTGCGGAAGTCCAACAAAACAAATAAAGTATAAATAAAAGATTACAAAATTCAAATGGACTTGGCTACAGCTGAGCCAAGGCCTACATAGGGTCTAAATAAAATCCCAAAAAAATCATCAAACATAAACCAAGTTTATTACAATCAAAACTCCCTCGGGAGTACAAATACAATAACAAGTCAAACGAATCTCAATTAATAACTACAACAGCATTAAAAACTATCACAGGTCACTCCTCCCAACCTACAACATGAAAATTGGTGTGAGCCATTGAATGCCTAGTAAGAGTATAGACAGTTACCCGTCCTCTTATGGAAACCAGATCAACGGCGTTAGTACAGCAATTAATAAAATATGGAATGAGTATTTTAACATGAAATGGAATGAGATAGATGATTCAATCATATGTCCTATAGTGAATGCAATGAGGAACACACAAATAATATGATATGCAAAGAGAATGAACTAAACTAGCATTTCCTGATAAGTGAACCTCAACTTGTAGCTTCTTAACCAAAACCAATTCAGGACACCGTCTTAGGGGCTGCTGGAAGCCCCATCTTCATTTCGAGCGCTAACCCATGGAATGAAGTCCACCATATACTAATTTACGGGTGTACCATACTCGAGGGATAGCAAACCTGTATAGGAGCTCACAGGCATCCTACCCTAGTTTAAGTAGGCCCTTTCACCCCACGGGTATATAGCCAACCCTCTGGAGGCTTTTCTCTGTTTCTTCGTAGATTTCCACCTCCCGGTTCACTTATCATTCCTTATCAACCTAGTATGTTATGCATTAAACTAGGACACCAAATGAAGATCAACAACAGAAACTATCCACACGCCCATACACGCTGATAATCTGATTGCAAACGTAAGCTTCCCATCAGATATCACACCACAAACGATCATATAATCAATAAACAAGTCATTTCCATATCATATTAACATCGGACCTAAGGTGGGATGATGGCCACAACAATAGCATCGAACACCAAGTTTGACTCTCCGCAGGTAGCCTAAATGCCTTCAGGTCAAAACTCGTTTCCGGAATTCAACAACAACCAACAGCCGAAGCCCTTCATTATCCACCTAAGGAATCCACAAAATCTCACAAGACTGTGCAATACACAGGGTCGTCGGTGGAGTAGTCAGTGGACCGAACCCTACCGAATAGCCAATTAACACTAGAAAATGGTCTCTGTCGGTGGATTAAAGTCTACCGAGCTCCTCTATGCATTTCTCGGGTGTTCGGTGGACTGAAGCCTACCTAACACCCCAAATAGCCTAAAAATCACTCTCTGTCAGTGGAGTGGTCGGTGGACCGAAGACTATCGACCAGGCACTTTTCTGGGTTTTCAATTTTGAAGTACAGTTGGTAATTTGGTCATATCTTCCTAAATACTAATCGGAATCGCTTCAAACTTATTTTGATGTATTCCTAACGAAAAGAGGATTCAAAATAAAATACAAAATAAAAATTTAAAAATATCTAGATGGGTGCTATAATCGAGGGTTCAGATCCGATGATTTTCTGGGTTTCAAAACTTAATCTCTAAACCTTCAAATCAATTCAAAACCATACTAAATCAAGTATAAAACATATAATTCATACCCAAACATAAAAACCATCATTTAAACAATAATTTATTATGAATCTACTCATGATCATAGCAATAGCGAAATAAATCACAAATCCGAACACACACACACACACAGATATGAATCTAGATAATAAGAATACACCATCTAACACAACTTATAGTGGGTTGATATTCGATGTGTGCGTTCATGTGTGATTCCTCTACTCGTTCCTCCTCTCTATCTTCCCCTTGTCTCGTCTCCATTACCAAATCTAGATTCTCCCTTCTTTCTCTTCTTCTCTAGCTTTCTCCCCAACCTCAACCGACTACTAGGGTTTCTTCTCCCTCTTATTCTTCTCTTCCACAAACCCCAAACCTTAGTCTCCCAACTCAAAACACTATTCACGTCCTCAACCCAATCCCTCACTTTTTAGGCTTCCTAACTAACCCAAACCCCTTCCTAATCTCTTCTAAATCTTCCCTACACTAAACCCAACTGATTAGGCAACTTTCCCACAAGCAAACCACTCAAAAAAAAAAAAAAATCAACTTCCTATTATTACTAAACTCCCTCCTAAACTTCATAGTCTAATTCCTAGTAATTCAAACCCTCAAAGTAAATTACTAAACTACCCCTTAATCTCATAGCACATGGGTCGGACGACTAGGCCAATTCTCACCCAATATAATTTTGTCTAATTCCTTCCTAACCGCTATACTTTCCACTAATTATCCTCATTTCTCAAACTTCCTTTTAATTACCAATTTAGCCCAACTCTAAACTATAGGTATTAATATGTACATCTAATACAATAGGTTCATGCATTCAATTCTAACTTTAATAAGTGGAGTTATCCTGATTGCTTACGATTATTCTTAGGTAGACTAATATGGGTTTCTATACATATTTGTTTGTATTTCCAATTTATGCTCAATTAGTCAATTTAATTAATCTTAAATTAACTTAAATAATTAATTACAGGGTTAGCATCACTACAAACGACCTATGGTCTAATAAACCCCTTCTCAAAGGATCATATAATGAAATCAAAATTAATCTACATTAATTATGATGTAGAGACAAGGGCACTACACCCCATGTTGCCCACTAGTCTATATGAACTTAGACCCCTCGGCTTTGAGTTCAACCAGATTACCAGATTACAGTATTGTATCATTTCCATAAAATGACGTGCTTGAGAATGACATACCTGATTGCCACCACGCTTTTCCATAGAATTTACAATGGCATTGAAGTCTCTCGCCACCATTTACGCCATTCCACTATCCTCTGCCATTATCTTTGGTAAGGCATTCCAACCACAATATATATTTCCTCTCAACAAAACAAACTCAATTTTAAGCAAACTTTATACAGGAAAAAAACATTAGAAAACCAAAATAAATGAAGGTTTGATACATTGTCGACTGAGTGAAGTGGCTCATACAGGTCATGAAAGTTCTGTTGTGCTACAAAGAATCATCCATGGCTATATAAGAATACCAGCAGACAAAGAATCAACTATGGAAAATTGAAGTTCACAATGCATTAAACTTATCAGAGCTACCACTATAAAGATTATTTTTCAATTAGTCATGCAATTTAGATTATTAGAAATGCATCTCTAGCAAAAAGGAAAAAACAGTATGATTTCTCTCAAGTTCTTATATGTTGATCAGACGGTTAATATTGACTTAAGATTGTTGATTATATTGAAACCTTATTATGATTGATCATAAGACAGGATGCATTTTTTTATAGCAAACATCAGTTGGAAGTTTGTAAGCAATGTGGCCCATCACAAGCAGTAGCACATGATAGTCCACTAAGATTCTTTGATCGATGAAAAGCTTGCATCCAATCATATGTGCTTGAAGCCTCAATGTTGTCACAATTCACAACCATCTGATAAACAGTGAACTAACAATCAAAATTAAACTTGAAAATCAGATAAATATATGATGCTTAAAAAAAGAGAGAAATAAACAGAAAGTTTCCTATTAACAATACCTCCATAAGTAATACAATAGAAAAAGTGACTTTCAATTAGTTTATCAAGGTTATATTTTAATAATGACCACTAAACATAACAAAAGAAAATTGTATTTGTTGTTGTCCATTGGGAGTTTGAAAAAATTGAGTTCTTTAACACAACAACGTCAGTAAATTATCAAGACAATCTGATAAATAAACAACACGGTGATACTTTTTAGAGAAAGAAAAAGGTATAAGAAAGGAATCAATATTCAAATACTTGGTAAGGCACACCCAGAAATTGGACTGTCATAGCAGAAAGGCAATACTAGGGTTAAATGATGAACATGCGTTAGAACCTTCAACTCAACAAGGAATTCTTTTTTTTGCTTGCATATCCATCTTCTTACTTGTAGCTCCCTTCAAGAAGAGAAGTGTTAAGAAAAAAGAAGTCAAACATTCAGCATCAATATTTACATGACAAGATAGTTTGAAAAGTAAACATCTACTATAGGATTCAATCATATACAACAATATCAAATTGCAATATGGGGAAAGAAATTGCCAAGAAGTTAGGAAGGAAACAAAAGATATAGATTGATATTAATAACATTGTTTAGCAGGGTCACTTTCCACAAAAGATGAAAAAAAAACAGGTCAATCACATAAGCTACTCAATAGATATTCCAAGTGAATGTGTAGATTCCCAAAATTGGAATTAAATCAATCACATAAGCTATTCAAAAGATAGAGAAAAAGGAAGAAGAACAAAGACACCCGTTTGACAAGGTCATGGTCTTTGATTAAGCAAAGAGCGTCCATAGAGGGTCGTTAATTGTAGCACCGTGTCTTTCTGTAACGACCCAAACCTAAGGAAATTCTCATAAGAATTCTTATGTTTAAACCGTGACTCTCACCCCAACCGAGATCGAGAGTGGCAGTCAATCAAAGAGCCAAACCATAGAGATGTAATAAAACTTAAAGGAAACTTCTTTACTGAAAATAATCAAAATATAACTAAGTTATTACATCAAAAACACTTTAATGAAATAGCATCTGAGAGGAAAATAATTACATCTCAAGTTTAAATCAAATCCCTAATCCTATACATCATATCTAATCTAAGAAAGAAAACGATAAATCTGACTGTAAAACTCTTAAGTAGAAATCACTCCATGCTTTCATCAATTCCAGGAAGTTCAATGTAAGGGCATTGTCCATCATGTTCCCAACTAAATTACCTGAAATTGCGCAAAGGCGTCAGCTACACTTAGCCCAGTAAGTAAATCAATTAAATACACTTTAATTGGAATAGGGTCAACGCCACTATCAAAGATATAACATAAATAATATGAAACAATCATGATCATATAATAAGTAATGCAATGTAATATAAATGGTGATTTAGTTATTAATGAATGCATTCATGCTCATACAAAAAGTAAAAAAGGGTTGATCACCAAGTGTGATCCATGCAAAAACATATGTTGTGCAACATGCATTCCGTTTTGGCATTCGATTAGTGTATGTTCCACATCCGATCTAAGTCCAATACCAAAGAGTGTTCCACCGTAGCGAATTTATCTCCCTATATATGGTAAAGTGATAATTGGACTATTTTAGGTGCACCTCATAGTTTCTAGGAGCTTCGACCTAGAGGTCACAAGCGCTGATGTTATTTTCAATCATAGGGAATATCCCAAGGGGCCACCTAGGTATACTTCTCCTTTGTGATCCATACATTAGCCGATCTACTAACAAAATTTCACTCGGCATTCGTAACGTATTTTAATGATACGTTTATCGAGATGAATATATATTGGGACGGCCAAATCCCTTAACCAATAAGAATTGTCCATCTGGGACTTCCTCACCAAACACTCATATTTGATCAGAACTCCAACATAAGTGAAGGTTGAAGGTAAAGTCGGGTTCATGACTAGAATATGGTCAACTTAAGTAAGCATGGTATATGATTTAAACATAATCAATTGTAAAATAGTTCAATTAATCATCAATTCAAGTCATGAAATAATTATAATCATCATTCAACCAATAACATATGCTCAGAAATCAATACAACACATATTTCAATTCAAATAACCCAACCTGGGATGACCAGCATGCTGTCCGGCACGCCGGTTGGTCTGCCGGCAGCCTAGGCAGGTCCAAACAACTTCTGATTAAGGTCTTAGGGCTGACTGGTAGGCTAACCGGCACACCGGTTGGCCATCTGACAGCCTAGACAGGGGCTAAATTAACTAGGTGCAGGGTCTAAGACTGGCCGGCAGGCTGACCGGCACACCAGTTGATCATCTGATAGCTTATGCACAAGGTGGGTTTCCAAAATAAGTCAAGGTAGCCACCAGTAGGCTAGCTGGCACGCCGGCTGGCCACCGGTAGGCTAGACATGGGCTTGTTTTACAAGTCTCAGGCACACATGGCCACCGACAGGCTAACCGGTACGCCGGTTGGCCATCCGGTAGCCTACACAGTAACTCACAGTGCACCAAAAGGTATCCGGCAGGGTTCCAACAGACTACTGGGATACTGGTAGCATAGTTTTAAATTTCGGGTTTTTCAATGATTTCGTAGACAAAAACGAAACTGAAATATCCGAAATTTCGGATATTTCGGCGAAATTTCGGTGAAAAATATTTTTTGGATTAAAATAATCAAACGAAAAAAGGTCTTTTATTTCGTGAAATTTCGGATCGAAATTTCGAAAATTTTGCCGAAATATTATCACTTCTTTTTAATTTAAAGTATTTAATTTAAACTTAATTTTAACCAATTTCTTTTGTTTTTTAATTTCTTTTTTAATAACTACTAAGTACTAAGTAATAACTTCTAAGATATCAAAAATAAAGCTAGTTAATAAAAAGTGATAACTTCATTAAAATATATTATGAACATACAAATTTCGAAAAAGAAAAACAAAAAATAATATTTTTGATTAATAATGTGAAATAATGCAAAAGTTTACAACTAAGTAATAAATACAACATTTATGTTACAACATCCAAA
>JAUPMG010261390.1:0-20459 GCA_031762675.1 Pachysandra terminalis
ATTTGAAAGACTCTTCCTCCCTTCTATCCCTTCTCCATACGACTCTATCCAATGCTGTACACTCTCTCTCTCCCTTCAAACCGAATTCGGCTGTATTTGAGTTTAACTCAAACACAAACTAATTACTCTTTGATCCCCACACTTTTAATTATTTACCGAAAACCCTCAATATGGAAATTAATATTTAATTTGAATACCACATCATTAAATCTAATTACTTTAAGCTTATTTACTACATTTAGTATTAATTTAAAATATATGAATAAAATAAAATTAAAAAAAGGACTAATTAAGTTTAATGTGTTTAAGTCGTTACATAAACAGCCGTCCAAAATTTGCTTCCTCACTCCCAAGTGCAGGAGTTCGAAGAAATATAATACTCGGTGAGTCCGAGGTAGAACCACAGAGAGCACGAATTTCAAGGCAAAAAGGATAAAAGAACAAGTATAATAGTGGAAAATTACTGGTATTAAAAAAGGAATAATTAAGTGATCAAAATAATAAATAAAAGGATTGAATTCAGTGGTGAGAATGCTCAGGCATCAGGGCAGTTCCTCGAACCGGTATGAATTTCATTGTAACTCTAAAATATTATATGCTTGATTGATTTGAAGACCTTTGATTCGGTTGAACTAAAATAATTCATGAACACATCGTAACCTTGGTTAACAACATGGGTAGAATACCTTTTAGAAAAACCCGTTCAATTAAATTCTAAATTCCCATTAGAAACCATGAGAAATTCCTTTTAATAATGAGAAAAAGATGATTGAACTCATAAAAAGTATGGAAGAACTCATACATCACAAGGAATCAAAATCAATAAACAATAAAAACACAATTATATTAAAATGAAGAATTACAATAAACATCTATACCAATTACAAGGGACATCACCCCTAGCCTCTGCAAGAGTTTAGGCTTCCATGGAGGAAGAAAAATACAAAAACATATGTAGCAAATAAGTATAGAAGAAGAGGGATAGATGGCAATGCTTGTAAGTCTCCTCAATTTATAGAATTCTTCCTAAAACGGCCGATCTCCCTTGCTTCCCTACCAGAAACGCACTAATTCAACTCTGGTTTTCCTTTTTGATTTGGTGTTTGATGAAACCTTCCTTTCCAATTTTGTTTGCTCCTCCTGCTCTTCACGCCAAAGCTCAGCTCTTCTTACTAATCTTGTTCTCTGCTTTCCTAATGGTTTCCTTGCTTCAAACACAGGTCACCATTCTCCAAGTCGGTGCTGGAATCCTATTTTGTTCTTAATTTCCAAAATAGGTTCTTGAAGAACATGTTAATTTGTTGCTAGAGTCCTCCTTGATCTACTCTTGCCAATTCAAATCTTGGCTTCCTTCCTTCTTGGTTCTTTCCAAACGCACGAACAACAACTGTCATTCAAACTTTCTGTTTTTTTCCAAAAACTAGTCAACCCGCCCTTGAAAAATTGGGCTGAACCGGCTTGGTTGGCTTTGGTCGGCTCTTCGGCTGGTCTTGGTCTGGTCGGGTCAGATTTACTCTTTGTAATTTTATTTATTTTGAGCTTAATCCGACCCACATGATCTAATCTGTCTGATCTGGGTCTGAATTCTCTCAACCAGGGTTTGTCTCCAAAAGTGTCTCTGCATTAATAAATTAAGTATAAATGAGTCAATTAAAATATAATGCAATGGTAAAGTAGAATTGGTAAATCCTATGTAAAATGAAAAGTTTAATATGAGAAAATACCAGATAAGTCATGTAATTAAGGGTATAATATGTAGTAATTCATGACTTATTAACGACTGAAGTAACGAAAAATAAAATAAAATAAGAAATTGAGAAACTGCTCAAAGTAGGCTTCACTCGACCAATTCGTTATGCGGAATGGGTTTCGAATATAGTACCGGTCATGAAGAAGAATGGTAAAATTAGGGTATGTATTGACTTTAGGAATCTCAATTTGGCAGCCCCTAAAGATGAATACCTGATACCAATGGCCGATTTGCTGATTGACAGAGTGGTTAGACACCAAGTACTGTCCTTCATGGATGGCCATTCTGGTTACAATCAGATTAAAATAGTGACCGAAGGCGTGGAAAAAAACACGTTTTGAGGGCCGAGGGCAATAGGCTTATATTGTTGGTTGTAATGCTGTTTGGATTAAAATTGTCGAGGCCATGTATCAAAGGTAAATGAATAACATTTCATGATATGATTGGCAAGAACATGGAAGTCTATATAGATGATATAGTGGTAAAATAGGCAGAAGTAATAGAACACCTCAAGCACTTGAGAACCTCATTTGAAAGAATGCGAAAACATAAGCTGAAGATGAATCCTTTACAATGTGCATTTGGGGTATCAACAGGGAATTTCTTGGGGCTTTCGGTACACCAAAAAGGGGTTGAGATAGATAAAAACAAGGAAAAAGCTATCATAGATGCCAAGCCACCTAATAACAAAAAGCAGCTGCAAAGTTTCCTCGGCTAGATCAATTTTCTCAGAAGATTCATTTCTAATTCGGCCGGGAAATTGGTATCATTCTCTCCTTCGTTACGACTGAAAGAAGAAGAGGAATAAAGTTGGGAGGAAAAACACCAAAAATCTTTTGATGCTATTAAATAATATTTAGCAAATCCTCTAGTATTGATACCCCCGAAGAAAGGGAGACCGCTAAAGCTTTAGGTATCAGTGGCCGAGAAATCTATTGGGATTCTCTTATCACAAGAGAACGACCAAAAGCATGAGTAGGCGGTATACTACCTAAGTAGGTTTCTACTACCGGTCGAACATAGGTATACGACCATTGAAAGGCTATGTTTGACTTTCTATTAAACGACCATAAAGTTGTGGCATTACTTAAAAGCTTCTACAGTATTGGTAATCGCCCCAATGGGCATAATCAAGTATATGCTGAGCAAACCATATTTGAGGAGGAGAATAGGCAAATGAATCCTAGCATTGTCAGAATTTATGTTTTTCTACACCCCTCATAAAGCAGTAAAATGCCAAGTAATAGTAGACTTTTTGGCCTATCACCCTTCTGGTGATCCTACTGTAGGGTCCTATATGGAGTATGAATCGAACATGGAAGGGTTACTACCATGGACACTAATATTTTATGGTTCAAAAATAGAAATGGCTAGGCGGGCAGATATAATCATTATACCACCAGGAGGAGAGAAACAAGAACATGCCTTCCAGTTAAAATTTGCATGCACAAACAACCACGCCGAGTACGAAGCCTTGTTAATAGGAATGGAAATTCTACTGGAAATGGGCACCAGTGAGGTATTGATCAAAGGAGATTCATAACTAGTGATTAATCAACCAAGAGGCAAGTATAAATGCCTAAGTTGGCAACTCATGCCTTTGTATGCCACAACTTGTCAACTTATGGAAGAGTTTGACGTTGTAATACTGTCCCATTGCCCACGGCAACAGAATGAGGAAGCCAATGAAATGGCTCAAATAGCATCAGGATTAAGAATGGTGGAAGTAACAACCAAAATAACCATTTCAGTCCAGAAAAGGTCACTGCCATCTGTCAGAAGAAGGATCGAATCCTTAGATATCACGGTAATCGAAACACAACTAGATGATTGGTGCGTTCCATTTTTGGAATATCTATGAACTCCTAATCTAAGGAGTGACAAGAAATTGAAGCTTGCGTCAAACAGGTATGTGATGATGGCCGATGAATTGTATAGGAAGAGCCCAGACAGGATGCTCCTAAGATGCTTAAGGTCACACGAAGATATGTTGAGCATGACAGAGGTGCATGAAGGGATATGCAGAGCACACCAAGCTAGCATCAAGATGAGATGGCTAATAAGAAGGCATGGACACTATTGGCCTACAATATTGAAAGGCTGCCTTAGATATGTTAAGGGTTGTGAGAAGTGCCGAAGGCATGGCCCAACTCAAAGAGTACCGACCATGGACTTGCACATGATAATAAAGCCATGGCCATTTAGAGGATGGGCCATGGATCTAATCGGCAAAATATATCCTCATTCATCAAGGTTACACGGGTTCATTATTCTGGCTACTGATTACTTCACCAAATGGGAAAAAGTGAATGAAAATTCTAAATGGCTCAGCTGACTGACCAAAACTATAAAATGATTCAAAAAGAGAGGTTCTTAAGGGAGTTAAATTTGGCCATTAAAGTGTTGACCATCTCCACTGCATGCTGCGTTTTGTTCACCCATTCACTCTTCTTCCTCTTCACCACCTGCACGACCTCTACCTTCTTTGGCAATTCGACGGTACCCCTTGTTGAGCCAAAGCAATTCCTCGCTGGGCGCTTTTCTTCGTAGCAACGGCCCCAAGTAGATTAGTCTTCTCCTTATGTAATATTTTCTGCTCTGCCTCAACTTCTTCCAGACGTTTGTAGGCTTGAACGATCTCCAGATTGGTAGCTTACATTTCCTCTGCTTTGATGCCAAAGGAGCTCCTCAACCGAGTTATCTCCTCTATCCTCATAAACAGATCCTTCAAAACGGACTGCTTCTTCTTCTTAGGACCGTGCCAGTCGAAATCCAATAACCCAAGTCAGAATGTCAGACCCCAAATTTGAGATATAGGATCTCGAGGATTTACGAGGAATAACCTTTGAATCCACCATGTGGACACGGATAACCAATCCCAATACATAACCATAGTCCTGGTTGTTCAGAGTCTAATCCATAATCAGCGGAAGTCTGTATAAATTAAAACCATAATCTCATCCATACCAACTAAGTTAGAATTATCCAACATAAATCCAACTAAGTTATTACAAGTTCACGCCCTTGTGGGGTCAAAACAAAGTTTATAAAAACTAAGTATCATCCATCAATTCTATCAAGTATCTGAAACAAAAAGGAAATCTCCTCCCAATACTAGTAGGTCAAACGAACTGATTACTTGTTTCAACAAAAAGGGTCAGCCGAAACTTCGTAGAGAAATCAATGAAGTTACAATGATTATCTTCATGCATACATAACAACACGGTTAATTCATGCAAGTTCATATAATACCACAGTCAAATGTATTAGCATGCTTGTCATCATACTAAATCTTTCATATTTAGTAAATATATTACATTTAACATGATAATTTCATTTCACTTTGAAAACCATACAAGTAGTCAAATCATATCATATTAATTGTTCACATGGTCCCACGGTGATAAATCATAGGGCACACATGATCCCATCATGCATTCAACCCAAACCTCATAGTCGCACTATGAAGTCAAACATATCCTACATGATCCCATCATGTATATCACAACAACAACATAATTCCACTATGCTTAACCAAAACATCTATTTACATGGTCTCACCATGTAATACAAGCAAACACACAGTCCCACTATGTTTAACCAAAACATCTATCTACATGATCCCACCATGTAATACAAACAAACATCCACATGGTCCCACCATGTAATAGAACACACAAGTAATATATAATAAAAACATAGTCCCACTATGTTCACAACAACAATCACATGGTCCCACCATGCTAAATAAACATTGCAAAGTCCCACTATACAATGCAAACACATACACATGGTCCCACCATGTAATACGAACATACAAATATCATATCAATCACATAGTCCCACTATGTTCACAAATGACCACATGGTCCCAGCATGCTATCACACCATATGTCCACATGGTCCCACCATGTTACCACATACTATATCCACATGGTCCCACAATGTTGTAACAAAACCAATCCTTAATGTAATATATGCACAAACACAATCAAGTGCAAGTGATATGAGTATGATATGATGCAGTTATGCATAATGAATGCAGCAAATGGTGCAATGCAATGGTTTGTCAAACATAGTCTAACACAATCATTCAATCAGATCATTCTTTCAGGGACTTGCACCCAAGGTAAAATGCCACCAGTCCTATTCCTTTAGGGACTTGCACCCACGGAGGAATACTCCATTGACCATTATTAAAGGGACTTCCACCCACGGAATAATGCTCCATTGACCATTATTTAAGGTACTTTCACCCACGAAATAATGCTCCATCTTATCCATGAAGAGACTTGCACTCACAGTGGATGAATCCAGTAACCATTATTTAATGGACTTCCGCCCACGGAATAATGCTCCATTGACCATTATTTGAGGGACTTTCACCCACGGAAAAATGCTCCAGTATATAATACATTCCTTAAGGGACTTTCACCCACGGTGGAACACACCTTTCACAGAACATAGTCAATCCCATTGACTATCAGGGGATGCTACCAGCATCACTCTCAATCATATTATAGATGCTCCCAGCATCACTCATAACAAACAATGTTACAATCAATCACATACAAGTAATGGATACTCCCAGTAGCACTTATAACAAACAATGTCACAATCAATCACAAACAAGTAATGGATACTCCCAGTATCACTCGTACACTATACAAATCATCATTAAAACCAAGCATAACCCTGATCAGTGAATGCTACAAGCACCACTCAAATCACTCAATTTCCTATACAAACATTGCTAACTATCCTGATCCAATCATGTAATCCAATATACATGTCCAACTCATTATAGTTAAAACCACCTTATATCTCATCCAGGATTATTCTATATTCCTGAATTTCAGACCTCATTATATACTTTACAAGATTCGACCATAACTACTACTTTTGCACACAAACCAACCACATATGCATATGTATAACACTTTCAGGGATCTTCCCTCAAAATTTGAAGACTATTGTCGGTACGTACCGAGGGTCCTATCGAAAGCTTCAGTCGATGGCTCGTTATGTACCAAGCGTCAGTCGATGTTCCCGAGAGTTTGATGGTTCTCAGTAGGTGGTTCGGTATGTACTGAAGGACCTACCGAAAGCCTCGGTTGATGCCTCGGTATCTATCGAGTGTCGATAGATGTTCCCGAGAGTTTAATAACTCTCAGTAGGTAGTTCGGTATGTACCAAATGACCTACCGATTCATTCGGTAAATGTCTCGGTATGTACCGAGGTACCTATCGAACATTAAATCAACCCAGATTCGGTTTTCTTCCCAGGGTTTCGTGCCTAGAGTCTCAAGATTGCATTTTTATACTTCTAAACATCATATACCAATCTCAATACATCATACAATTATTCCAACTTAATCTAATCAAATTTAGACTATACAGATTGATCTTTACACAAATCAATCATCAAACTTGGAATAATTCCAGAAAAATCATAATAAATTCTAAGAACTCATATGATCATCACGAAAGCAATAAACTTGAATCTAAGCATGTCTTATCATGTAAACACACAATCACTCATAAAATCATGCCCAAAGTCATCAACTCATGCATTCTAACTGATATCTATAGCATTGTTAAGATTCATGAACATGTTCACCATAAAATCAATGAAAATCCCTACCTATTCTAGCTCAATAATAGTCCCTATCATCTTCTAGTTTTTCTTGTCTTTTGAGATGTTGCCTCATCCGTATTCTTTTCCCTTCGTCTCCTTCCTCTAGCCAGTCGTCGTCATCATCTTCACTTTCTTCATGATCAACATATCCAACTTCTTCTTCTTCTTCACTCTTTTCCTTTTTCTTGTTCTTACTAGCTTGCTTCCCATAGCCACATATTCTTTTCCATTCTTCTTTTGCTCTTTTCTCCTCTCTCCTTTTCTCTTCGCTCTTATTCTCATTTTCTCTAGCCTTTTTCTTACTACAATACTCTTTTCTATTTTCCTCCATTACCTCATCTTTTTCTTTCTTCCCTAATGGCCTTCTCATCTTCTCTTTCTGTAGAACCGAAAACCAGAATTTTCTTCTCTTCCTATTTGGACGTCCAAGCCTAGAGACACTCTCTCTCTCCTCTCTTCTAGTTACTTAGCTTATTAGAACTCTATCTCCTTTGATTTGTTTGAATTCAAATATCTTAATTTGAATTTTAAGCTGTAGAGAGAATTAGTTGTGTTTGATTTTCTACCTTAATTACCCCTGTTTTAATATGTAATTATCTGTCCAAGTCCTATTGGACTCTACATTGGGTTTTGAACCCAATTTGTTAACTTTAGTGTTATGGCCATATGGATTTGAAATCCATCCCGCATATTGATTCTTAATTAATTAGATAGTTTTCCCTTAGTTTCTCTTAATTGCTATTTAGTCCAATACTACCTAGGGTCTTACATTAAATTCCCACTGTATAATTAGTAAATTAATAATTTAATTTATAATTAATCCAGTTGGGTCCAAGTCACTACATCTGATCCACTGGACAACCCATAGCTTGGAATATCTTTTCGATCTCCTGCATCCAATCATGGGCTCACATCGGCTCTCTTCTCCCATCAAAAGATGGTGGTGACAACTTCTTGAACCTCTCCAGCCATGTTATTCCCCCTTCATTCTTATGAGCCAGCTGGGTCTATCTCATATCCTGCTCCCTCTGAAGAGAGGCAGTCATGTCCACAAGTACTTGATAGACTCCAATCAACTGAGAATCAACACCCCCTCCCGATGAACCCTCACCTGTAGCATGATTGCGTCTACCTCCAGCCATCTACACATATGGTAACAAGTCTCTAAGTACAAGGTTTAAAAGTTCTATACATATTTACATACATACCACATACAAATATAGAAAGCACACCACTCCAAGCAATTCACACAAGTTTCAACACTTAGCACAAAGCATTCAATACGCATTTCATACATCTAATTCCTAGTTTAACATGTTTCTATGTTCTCTTCCTACGATTTCACTAGACTTTAGAATATCTAGATTAACAACTTAACCTAGAGCTTTGATACCAATTTGTCGCATGCCGAATCTGAGATCTAAGATCTCAAGGACATACAGGGAATGACCTTCGGATCCAACCAATGGATGTGGCCAAACCATATACATAACACCTTATGGTCCATCAAATTCATAAGTAATAACATCGGAAGTCTCATAAAATTAAAACCATCATCATTCAAATACGACCATAAATAAAATCTCCAAATATTAAAATCAACTTAACAAATCCATTACCCACTTGGGGCAAGTATATCATGTATCAAATAAAATAAAAGTAAACTAATGACATTCAGCATATCATGAGATAGCATCCAACATACTCTTCTCATGTCCATCCCATACTTGTCCAACACCTCATCCCTGATGATAACCTGTTGCAAGTAGGCGTGAGCTTTGGAGGCTCAATAGAATAATCCAAGGAAATATACTTCTAATTATTTCCACAGTCATATAATAACAACTCACACCATGCAAAACTCTTATAATAACATGCTTTACAACCATTATCATGATAATAACAAACGTCATCAATCACATTCTTATCTTAATAAACAATAACTTTCTCACACAACATTAATCTCATACTCATAATCATGGTAAACCATAACTTTCTCACACACCACTAATCTCATACTCATAATCATAGTAAACCATAACTTTCTTACACATTACCAATCTCATACTTATATGATGTAAACATCAACCAATCACCAAACATAACTCCAAATAACAACCACACAATCAGTAACATATGAATATGGGTATGTATCAAGCATATGATGAAATGGCAAACACACACAAGATTGATAATGAAGATGAATGTATATGATGCATAATGATGATGAAGTGAAATAGATGAAATGATTGCAAGTGTTGGGTGTTAGGCATTGCCTAACCATGGAACCAACTCTCACATCTCCTTCAGGGAATTATACCCAAGGAATTTGCTAACACATAAACCCGACCATTTCCTTTCAGGGATTAGATACCCAGAGGTACGAAAACACCATAAAACATTTCATTTCCAGGGATTATTGCCCACGGTAGAAACCACCCTCTTCCTTTCAAGGATTGGATACCCAAAGGTAGGAATAGCCCTAAAACATTTCCTTTAGGGATTAGATACCCAAAGGCACGAATAGCCATAAAATAGACTCATTCATAAACATTCTCAACATATCTAGAACACTCCAATTCAAGTCACAACATACCACAAACTGAGGCAATGAAGCCCTTTTGTTGCACAAACCACTACACACACATCCATATGCAAAACCAACAGCACACACAACTTCACCAAGTCAAGTCCCAGCACCCCACCAAGTTTGGGACTCATAGGGCTTCGGTCACTAGGCAGGGTCGAACCCTTCGGTCCCCTTTTTTTAGTTTCCCCCACTTTCGGTTCCTTTTCCAGTGACTTTTGGGTCACTTTTGTAACTTTCGGTCAACCCCAAGGTCGACCCCAACTTGACTGAACTTCGTAAAAATCCTAGAAAATCACCAAAATTCACATTCACTCATACAATTCATATTTCAACCTAAAAATGTCATTCAAACACTCGTAAACACAACTTTCATGTTATCTTAGTCATCTCTAGTATATTACACATCATAACTCAAATATATGCATTAAATCAAACTTTAGGTCACATGATCATTACATATTCATGGAACAAACATTCATATCAATAAACATACGAACCCTATGCATTTAAATTTATTCTCACGCTTATACTCATCATCTTCCATACATAACACTTCCAGGTCGTTGTCATTCCTACACATATCTCTTATCATATGCCTATGAAAACAACTAGAAGAAGAACCATAGAATCCTATATCTTCTACAGTTTCAACAATTAGAAGATCACCAAGCCTTTCTCCAACTTTCTTCTTCCTTTGTCTTTCTTCCTTCTCCTATCGTTCTTAGTCTTTCTTTCTCCACTTTTCTCTACTTTCACTACAATCCCAATTGAGTATATTAGTTTCTCTTCCCCTTCCTTAGTCATGCCTCCTCAAAACAAGCAAGATGGAGAGTGGAAACTTTCTCCCTCACCCACGTTTGCATGAGGAAGGTTTCCCTCTCATTCGGTTACAAATTCAAATAAGAAACAATGAAATTACAAACTTACCCCCATTCATCCCATGGGCCAAACAACCAACTCAAGCCCATGCTCCCCACACTAGGCCTAAGACAAATCTCCTGAAATAATTGAAATCACATATGTATCCCCATTACATTCCCTTAATTACATATAAGTCCTAAACAACCAATCTTATTACCATTAAGTCCTATTCTGAAATTTTAGATCTTTTGTCAAATATAACCTTTCACAATGGATTATATATTATTAAATCATAATTAATCTATATTAATTATGACTTAAGGACAAGGGTCACTGGATTGTCCTCGAGAGTAGCATTTGAGGTTAGTGGTGTTCATGCTGAAGGGAGAGGCTTACCATTGGTGGGAAATGGTAGAGCGGGCTGCGGGTAGGGAGTTGTCTTAAAGGAATTCAAGAAGGAATTTTTCAAGACATACTTTCCAAGTAGCTATCAAAGGGAGAAGGTGGCTGAGTTTTTAAAATTGGAGCAATGTTCCCTGTATGTAGCTCAGTAAGAGGGGCAGTTTGCCACCTTGTCATGGTTTGCACCTCATGTGATGGCGAGCGAGGAGGACAAGGCTGCCAAGTTTGAGGAAGGCTTGAGGCCCTTGATTAGATAAGGTAGTTTCTCATGGATTTAGGACTTATGCATGTGTCCTAAAGTGTGCTAGACATGTAGAGTGGGATAACGTTAAGTACCATCAGCAACAAGATGAGAAAATGAGTGATAATGTAATAACCCAAACTAAAATAATAGGGTTAATGTGTAATTAATAAAAGAATAGGGAGTGATTTAAAAATTTTAGTAAGTTAGCTACAGGTTTGACTTTGACCTGTTGTGATTAGTGGGTTGTACTGTAGGAAACTAAGTGCATCACACATAATCATAACTCTCATAAGTTGTAATGAAGGGCTAGGATCTCGTAGGAACTTTTTAATCTAATCTAATGGCTAGAAAATTATAAGATAAATACTAATTATAGATAAGTTGGGAGTTAGTAAAAAAAGGAAGGCTAATGATTAGTTCAACAATAACTAGGAATCTAGATCTAAAGGTTATAATTAAACTAATCTAATCTAAAGGCTAAGATTTAATAAAAAGGATTAAGTTAAATAATGACTAATGATTAGTTCAATCATAACTAGGACACTTAATCTAATAAGACATTATCCTAGACTAAGAACAACTCCTAGCCTAAGTTAAATTTTATAGGAAATCTATATAAACATTAGAGGGTTGGACGGATGATTGAGTGAAATTCTATTAGTAGATCGGCTAATGTATGGTTCACAAAGGAAGTTCTGGGTGATGCTTTGGGATTCGTCCTCCTGGTAAAACATAGTTGAGAAAATTATACCCTCTAAGTCGGAGCCCCTAGAAACTATGGTGCGCACATAGAATAATCAGCTATCATTGCCATGTATTTGGGGGATGTAATTCACATTAGTGGGACATCTTGGATAGTTGAGATTCGATCAGGTGTGGAACATACACTATTTGAATGCCAAACAACATGCATATTGCATTTCATATGATTGTACTTAGACCACATGTGGTGATTATAGTTGTTTCGGTGCGCAGCATGAATTGGCATTCATTAATAATTGAACCAACATATCATATTGCATTACACATCACAACATATTGCATTGCACATCTCATCATATCATATTGAATTATACATCATTCATATATCATTATTTACATACTAACATTCTGTTTTTGTCTATGGGAATACCATTTGAGAGTGGCATTGTCCCTACTTCAATCTTAAATAATGTTTTCATTTGTTTACTTACAAAGCTAAGTGTAGCTTACGCTTTCGAGCATAACATATTTCAGGACTGATAGATGAGGAACAATAAGACTATGATGAAGACTTTAGTTATAATTAGGACATTGTTTGATGATTTTAGTAAACTTTGTAGTAGGATTAGTTGGTTTTATGTTTTTAATGATTTAGTATCATTAGGATCAGAATTTAGTAGTTGGTAGGTTTTGATTGAAGCATGAGACTAGGAGTAGTTTATTTCCATTGTTTTAATGTTTTGATGCTTGATGTAATGGATTGACTTTAAGGATATTTTATTTTTTAGGACTTTATTTTATAATTATGTTAATTAATTCAATGTGTTTGGTAATGTGACTACCACTCCCATGTGGAATGGGGTGAGAGTTATATTTCAAATCTATAGGGACTCCAATAAGATCTTTAGGTTTGGGATGTAACTGATAGGGATAAAGGGAAGGCATATAGACCAAGGGATCAAGACAGAGAGCAAGGCTCATAGAAGAGGCAGAGAGTTATAGAGAGGCTTGATCCAGTTGTCACTACGGCTCCTGTTGTGGCACCACCTCATCAATGTCCACCGCCTAAGTGTTTTAACTGTGGAAGGGTGGGGCACTTCCAGATATTGTTTCCTTATCCGTTGAGGCAAGATGGAGGGTTAGCGGTAATAGTGACACGACCACCTCAGCAAGGTCGGGTCAACATTTTGATTCACGAGACTAGGGAGTTCGATGACGGTGTGGCTAACGTAGTGATTGAAGGTACACGATTCACACACACATTTCCTCTTTGAATTAGTTTATTCCTTATTGCATGAATTAACATGAAGTGATTGTTTTGTGTATTCTATGCTTCGATTCATGCTGAGTTAATTTTTCAAAACAGAAGCATAATTGAATTTAGGAAACGGATGTTCTAAAGATTTAGTATGTTAAATTTCGGGGATGAAATTTTCTAAAGAGGGAAAGATTGTAGTGACCCGAACCTAGAAATTAATATAATAAATTAAATTATGATTATTTAAATGAATTCAATAATTATAGATAGAATCTGGACTTGATTTGGTCATGTTGTGCCTCTAATCAATATAAGAAACTGGGATTAGTTGACATAGGAATGATCATAAACATTAAATTAATTTAATGTGTGAATATGAATAGATTTGAGTGTGCATGTGAACTAATTGTGATGATTTCATGCTTATTGCAATGGAAGTATAGATTTGTAATTTCAGAGAAGTATGGGGAATGGGGTGTAATTATGTATTAGTAATTTGGGCTTGGTTCATATTTGGATTGTTGGACCTATGTTTAGACCCATGGTCATTTTAGTAATTCAAATTAGATTTGAATTAGAAGGATAAGAGGGAAAGAGTGCATGTCTCCTTGTGAATAGGTGTTCAGATAGGGAATGATTCTTTGGAGAGAATCCTTCCATATCTAAATTGGTAGTTGTAGACACAAATTTCGTATCCGAAATAAAAGACAAGAAAACGTGTGAAACAAATATCAATTTGGTTTATTGAAATAATGAGTACAATCTCTATGATTTGTATTCTTTACAAAGAATAAACCTTTGATTCGATCTCCTTGATGAATCTTTGATTCGAGGGATGTAGAAGCTTGATCTCGAATCAGTTTTCAATAACTCGTTCTTCAGCACTTGTTGTAGGCCAAAGTAGTTGGAGAAGAGCCTTCTTGTTTGTGGACTCTCTTTATCCAGATGTGTTTAACTCCTTGATGAATCTTTGATTCGAGGGTCGTAGAAGCTTGATCTCGAATCGATCTTCAATCACTCATCTTCAACACTTGTTGTAGGCCAAAGTAGTTGGAGAAGAGCCTTCTTGTTTGTGGACTCTCCTTGTTGAGATGTATTTATCTCCTTGATAAATCTTCGATCCGAGGGCCACAGAAGCTTGATCTTGAATCCATCTTCAATAACTCGTTCTTCAGCACTTATTTTAGGCCAAAGTAGTTAGAGAAGAGCTTTCTTGTTTGTGGACTCTCATTTTCTGGATGTGTTTATCTCATTTCTTCTTAGAGTAAGAAAGAAAGAATGGATACAGGATTTCTGATGTAGATTTGAGTGAGCTTTCTCCAAGTCTTCTCATAATTTCTTCAGAGTTTCTCTAAGCTTCAAAGCTTTCTTCTGGATTTTGATCATCGAGAACTCTTATGTATGGAGTTCTCTATTTATAAGCAAGAGGCGAGGGTGTCCTTACCTTGTTATGGAGACTTCCTTTGATTGGGAATTTTCATATGGAGAAGATTGAATTCTCTTATTTTTAGCAATAATTTTAATTGATTGCAACTTGTCATTGTAAAGGGATTTGACCCTTTGATTTGAAGTCTTCCATATTGAGAGGATTTGTGTACTTCAAAGTAATTTGAATTGATTGAAACATACCCACTTTGAGGGGATCTTTTGCCCTTAATTTAACAAGATTTAATATAGGTGATTTTCCTAATATTCTTTGTCACATGAGAGAATATGACCTTCCTTATTTGTTTGCCACATGTTGATTCTCTATAGGATGGGATTTAGTCACATGTTTGACTTGTGACTTTCTTTGTGGGCCCACATTTAGTTGTTGGGCTAGACTTGTATGTGTTTGTCCCTGTCCATATCTAGTTATGGAAAGACGGGATTATCACTTTTATTTACCCAGTCCCACATCTTGTGACTTGGTTTGTTGGGTTTTGACCATTGACTAGTCAGCTTTGACTTGGTAAAATTCTTTGACTTAGATGATACAAATGTTCAGTGTCTACAAATTCCCCCACTTCAAGGATCTGTCTGTGTACAAGCTTGTCATGTATTGAAGGTAGGTTTTGAAGTGTTTTTTTTAAGGCATATGATTGAGATACACATCATCATATGCATTCTCCCACCCTTATTTGGTAACTTCCTTTGGAGAATGGAACAGATACACGTCTCATGACATACATATTCTCCCACTATTATTTGGTAACTTCCTTTGGAGAATGAAACACTGTCCCTAAGTATGTGATTAGGATACACATCTCTTGACATATATATTCTCCCATCATTATTAGGTAACTTCCTTTAGAGGATGAAATACTTTCCCTAAGCATGTGATTGGGATACACATCTCATGACATATTCTCCCACCCCTATTTGCTAACTTCCTTTGGAGAATGAAACACTTTCCCTAAGCATGTGATTGGGATACACATCTCATGACATATATGTATATATATTCTTCCACCATTATTTGGCAACTTCCTTTAGAGAATGAAATATTTTTCTAAAGCAAATATATGATTGGGATGCATATCATGGCTTATGAAAGTTGACAATTGACCTTCTAATTTGTTTAGAAGTTACTTGTTCTGCCTAACCAATGCAAAAAGTAAGCTTCCTCTTCTCTTTATTTCACTTTTGTTATAAAGCATAGACAAACTATCTTCTTGCACCATTCAAGCAAGACTACAACCTTGTCTCATCCGTGATAACACACTTAGTCTTTTGAGGAAAGGTCCATCAAAGAAGGTGCACTTGAGACAAGGTCTCATCTTCTTGCTCCATTCAAGCAAGTCTACAATTTGTGTCATTGGTGATAATACACTTGGCCTTTTGAGAAAAAATCCATCAAAGTGTGTTTTTGACTAAGGTATGGATCAATTTTTCTCTCTTTTTTTTGGGGGGGGTTTTGGTATGCTTGCGTGAGAGACAATTCTTCTTTTTTTCTCTTAGCACTTATGCTAGGAAGCCTTTTGTCTATTCCAAGCAGCTATTTCATCGGTTGTTCAGTGCGCCGATTTCGGCCATGTGTCCAGTTGATGAAACAACTACAAACCACGCTTTAACATAATGTTGTTTCTGTTAGTCAAAATTCAATTTGAATTTTGAACTGGCAACTTGAAATTGCAAAACACGGGTTTCCCGCCCCTCTCTCTCAGCCTTCTACAGTTTCTGGACACGTGATTTTCCCCCTTTCTCTTCTCTCCTCCTTTCTTGTTCAACCTTGTAGGCTCTGTAGATTTTCCCCCCTTTCCCTTCTCTCTTCCTTTCTTCATTGTTCAACCTTGTAGCAACAAGACAAATTGTAACCTTTGAACAACAAAATCTTGTCGGACTTCTTCACGACGACGGACAGAATCTCTTCGGATTCTACCCAAGCAGGTAACCTTCTAGCATCATTATTATTATTTTTTAGATTCTTGTTTCATTCTAGGTTTAGAATCAGGAATCTACTCTTTCTTCTACTAGTCAATATTTCAGATTCTTCTTTCATTCTAGGTTTTGAATCAAGAATCTACAATTTCTTCTACAAGTCAATATTTCAGATTCTTCTTTCAAACTGCTCTGTTTTTGTTTTCTTTTCTCTTGTATAGGGTGCAGAATGTCTCTATTATAAAATAGTTTCATTCAAAACTATCATGATAATTCTTAGTTTGGGCCTAAAACAATAGTGCAATATAGGATGTAGAATGTCTCTATATGATAGTTTTACTAGTCAATACTTCAGAACTAGGGATCACCGTTGTATTTTCTATATGATAGTTCTTAGTTTGGGCATGGAAAATAGTGCAATATAGGGTGCAGAATGTCTCTGTTATTACATAGTTGGCTTAATATTAGTACATGGAAATTTTCTTGGCAGGGGAGGAATAAATTTTCATAGGAATATTTTGAGGAATTAACTTATATTTTTGTTGTTTCTAGCCATTTTACAGACATAAAGTCAAATTACTTACCCCTATGCTTAAACATGGCCTAAATCTGCCATGTTTTCTTGAATTTCCGTTATATAACCTTATATCGAAGATGTCAAGATCTGTTAAACAATTTGATTGGTTTTAGTTTTCTATATGGTTTGAGAATTATAATTAGATTTCATAATTCTTTCCATTCTTGGATTGTATAGCCAAAGTCAAGTTTCCATGTATTTCTCTAGGGCACTTACAAAATTAAAAACACACTCTCACCATATTGAGCCTCACAAGAATGTTTTACGCTGTAGTCTGTATTGGTTGATAATCTAGTTGAATGTGGACCTAAAAATTGGGATCACCATTGACCTGATGGGTTTCATATAATATAGTAAATTAATCGGATCGTCAGGTCATAAATCTCTTATCGAATCCGATTTCTTGGATTTCTTGGTTTTACTGATTTGTTTTTCTCTATTATATCATAAATGTACCTAGAATGCAAATATGTATTATATTATGTTATATTGAGTCTTTATCCATTTAGGCATCAAAACAGAGCAAAGAAGATATGGAGATTGAAAGTAGTGTATCACCTGAATTAATGTTCAATGAGGGCAATCTGGTTGGGAGTAGTGATGGAATGAATAATAGTAATGGTTACACAGTTGAAATGATCCTAGATGATTATATACCGAAAGTTGGCAAAGAGTTTGAAACAGAAGAGGATGCATAATTTTTTTATAATGAGTAAGCTAAAAAGATTGGGTTTGGTACTCGAAAAATTAGAGTTCATAAAAAGTTTGATGTGATTGTTGATAGAACTTTCTGCTGCGATTGAGAAGGAAAACGTGGAAAAGATAAACGGGATCAGAAGGTTAAGAAACGCCTTACAGAAACAAGGGTTGAATGTAAGGAAAGAATAAGAGTTAAACTGAATTATTACAGTAAATACGAGGTTACTGACTTTGAACCATTACATACTCATGAGTTGGTCCCGCCTCCCATGGTTCTTATGTTAAGGCCTCATAGGAAGTTAATTGCTGTACAAATTGCTGAAGTTGATATAGCAGATACGTCTGGTATAGCACCTTCAAGAATTATAGAATTAATGAGTAAACAAGTTGGGAGTCGTGAAAACCTTGGGTTTACCATTAGGGATTGCAATAATCACTTGCATTACATACGAAAAATGAGCATTCAGAAAGTAGATGCAAAGGGTTTACTAGACTATTTCCAGAAAAAGCAATCAGATGACCTGTCGTTCTTCTATGCCTTACAGCTTGATGAGGAGGATGTGATATCTAACATTTTTTGGGCAAATTCAAGGATGATGAGTGATCATGATTTGTTTGGTGATGTGGTTTATTTTGATACCACATATAAAACAAACACAGAAGATCGTCCATTTGGACTATTCATCGAAGTTAATAACCACATGCAAACTGTGATTTTTGGTGTCGTTCTACTTTATGATGAGACAATTAATACATTTAAGTGGTTATTTAACACATTCAAAAAGGCTATGTCTGGAAAGGGCCCAAGACAATTCTAATGGATCAGAATCAGGTAATGATTACTGCTATAAATTCGGTGTTACCAGATACATATCATCGCCTTTGTATATGACATATGCATCAAAATGCAGCAAATAAACTCAATGATGTGTTTTCACATAATACATCTTTTGCAAAAGATTTTTCTATGTGTGTGTATGAATATGAAGATTATGAGGAGTTTAGAGAGGAGTGGAATAATATGATTGAGAGATATCATCTTCAAGGCAATAAATGGTTGGAAAATCGATTCAAAGAAAGAGAAAAATTGTCTGTTGCGTATAGGAGGAATACCTTTTCTTCAGCTATGACTACTACTCAGTGATCATAATCCATTAATAGGTCATTGAAACAATATCTTAGTACTTCCAAAGATGTAAGATTTTTAGAAAATTTTGATAGGATGGTGGAGAGACGACGGTATGAGGAGCTGCAAAAAGATTTCTAGATGAATCAAAGGGTTCATGTCTCTGATTCTCGAATCCCCATCCTAGAGCATGCAAAAAGTGTTTACACACCAAAAGTTTTTGAGATTTTCAATGGTGGAATAATGGATACATGGAATTGTAAAGTTGAGATCTCTGAACAAGTTCCACAATGACTCAGTACAAATTATTGTACACAAGGAGTCATTTACACAGTATTACATTTGACTCATCAAATGATAGCGTGACTTGTAGTTGTACAAACTTTGAGTTTTTGGGGATTCTTTGCACTCATGCAATATTGGCTTTTCGCAACAATAGAATAAGAAAGATACCTGATAGGTATATTTTGAATAGATGGAGAAAGGATGTGAGATCTCAAGGAATTGTAGTGAATTGTCATTTGGCAATGAAGAAATTGACCCTACATTAGAGTCTAGGAAGCGTTATAGAAATTTGTGCCATAACCTTGTTTCTATAGCAAAGAGGGCATATGATTTTGTACTCAACCATGCAAACCAAATCAATGAACAACTAAATGAGATTTTCAAGCATCCAATTCTCAAGGAAGCTTGTAGTGTTGCCAACTTAGTGCAGAATGGAAGTGAGGAAATTGATAATACAGGTGTCAAGGATGTGGATGATCCATGTGAATCATTGAGAATATACACATGAACAGCATATGTGAGAGTTATAACACCAAGGGTGTGGATGAAGATATTGCAAATACAATTACAAGAGTGCGTGGTTTGAAAAGAAAGTTGATTGCTTCTCGGGGTGGTAGCAGTGATAAGTCATGAAATACCACATTTTATAGCCTTAATTGCATGACTTATCTAATATTTTTCTCCTATTTAATATTTTTGATCAGGCGGGCTAATTTAACCCCCCTTTACACGCAGCACTTGATTACGAGCGCGTGTACGCGTTTTTGGTTTAGTCGCACACACTGAATCATTCCATAAAGCTGTAACGGCTGTACAATTGTCCCTGTCACGTACCAGCTGTCAGCGGCTGTGTACGATGATTAGATCGTTTTGGTGAAAAGCAAGATTTAAAACGGCAGGATATCTAACCGTTCTTATCACCCATTAATGCGATAGCTTCTCAAGGAAGCCATCTATTTGAACTTCA
>JAUPMG010261400.1:0-20459 GCA_031762675.1 Pachysandra terminalis
ATGCGCTAGGCGGCGCCCAGGAGCTGGGCTACGCCTTGATCCACCTGGGCCGTGCCAGGGCACGCTGGTTTTTTTCTTCTTTTTTTTTGTTCTTAATGACTAAGCTTTCAAGCTCATCTTCTTCCCTATGAGTTCCAAAAACAGAGAAAATTTTCTCCATGGCCAAGACATCAGATTTTCAGTAAATCACAGATCAAGGATCTAATCAAAACAAATTTTGGCTAGACAGAAGCAAAAACTTGCTCTGATACCAACTGTTAGAATTTTGAAACTAAATATTTATGCAAAATCCGAATAGCATAAATAATAATCTACTAACCTCCAACCATAGCCAATACACCAGAGATGAATACCGATTTTTTATCTGGAAATTGCAAGCTTTAATCAGACGGAGTCTTCCGACTTCTAGCACTGCATCGTCAATGGAGCAAGAAAGAAAATTGCAGTTCTGAAGTCAGGGACTCTATCTGCCCTTTACCTCATATTTATAAATGCACATCTTCATCAAAAGCTTATCTTATGAGATCTTATATGCAGTTACCAGATAAGGATTATGGATGAGGATGAGAAAAATCAGGAACATTTGAATTTAAATTTAAATCCATAACAAAATGTCTTATCTTGATCCTTATCAAATAAAAAGATTAATCCTTATCAAATAAGACAAGTCTAGATTTAAAATTTAAAACAACAATATTAACCTAAAACTGACTTCTACTTTAACCAGAATGTATTTTTTGTTACTAATCTACCTGGTAGAAAATAATACCTTATCCGGGCATAGAATTTTTTTTCCGAGGGACTGCATAGTAGACAATTTCACATGAATGATTTGCCACACATTTAAGGAGGAAAAAAAACAGAAGAGATTACAATTTGTAATATAAAAGTCAATGTGGCTTGAATCCAAAAGAGGGATGTAAAAATGGGTTGGTTTGCGCGGCATGTCGAACCGGCCCGGCTCAGTATGATAAGTTTATAGTATTATATTGAGTCCGGGCACGGGCACGGACACGGACATGATTGGGTTTTGGTCAGATTTGAAAGTAAAAACGAGGATCTGATCCTGAACGATAATGATCATGTCGAGCCTAGGAGACCCGAAATCAAGTACGGGCACTATAAGACCTATTGGACACCCTAAATCAACCTCTCCATAAGATATATTGAGGACCCCTTTTCTGAGGACGAATATTTTATGTGAATCTGAGCTGTGTGAACCGTGTGAATCTCACACGATTCACACGAGAATGCCATATGTATATGACCGTCACTACTTTAGATAAAAACAGATGTAAGGTTCTTAAGTCATTTTAAAAATGTTAGTCACCCTTTCTGGTGATACCAATTAGGTATCGCCCCTATTACTGCATGAGGATTTACAAAGATGGGTGCACCTAACACCATCCGGCTGCAGCCATCACACTAAAAGGGTTAGGTGGGTGCACCATTTACTTTTTCTTCTTATTATTTAAAGAGTTTTATAAACCTCTGTGAACACAAAACTGTCAACTCTCTCTCTCTCTCTCTCTCAATGTCTCTTCCGATGAGAATTATCACCGGCATCAATTTTCCTACGGCAGAGCCACCGAACACGGTAATTGTGGAATCGAACTTCGTCCTCATACTCGCTTCCCTCCTATGCGCCTTAATTTGCGTGCTTGGCCTTATAGCCCTAACTGGTTGTCGCTGCCGAATCAGAAGCCGAAGAAGCATTTCAGGACCCAGCCCTTCTTCAACAGCTCAGTCTCCGGCTAACAAAGGCACGAAGAAGAAGATTCTTCAATCACTACCTAAACGTACATACACGGACGCCGGTAACGGAAACCTATCCGACTGTGCTATTTGTTTGACGGAATTCGCCGTGGGAGATGAAATCAAAGTCTTGCCTCAGTGCGGCCACGTTTTCCATGTCGGTTGCGTCGACACCTGGCTTGGATCCCCCTCATCGTGTCCATCGTGTCGTCAGATTCTAGTACTGGTTAGGTGTCAGAAGTGCGGCGGAATCCCCGAGAACTCCGGCAACGTAACTGATACTGATGCAGGATCAACGATATAACGGGGAAGGATTCCTTTCTCTTTCCTGTAGATATTTGTTCTTAGTTTTTACGTAATTTATTTTGCATGTTAGGGTTATATTTACTTTTGCATAATTGTTTATAAAAGTTTTATTGTAGTTTTATGTATATTTTTTGGTTGGCTCTTTTGCCTTGTAAAATTCTGTTCTAACCGAGCTGAGCTTTCCACAGCTCGGCTCGGGCTCACAGACCTTGACTAACGCTCAGGCTCATTACAAAAATTTAGGTTCCGGTTCGGCTTGAGTTGGCTTTGGCTCGTTTAAATATTTTGGGTTCGGACTTGGCTTGTAAAAGCTCGGCTTTAAAAAAAAACTTGACTCGTGAAAGGTTCAACTAAAGCTCTTCGGAGCTCGGCTCGGGCTCACTGACCTTGACTAAGGCTCAGGCTCATTACAAAAATTTAGGTTCAGGTTCGGCTTGAGTTGGCTTAGGCTCGTTTAAATTTTTTGGGTTCGGACTCGGCTTTAAAAAAAACTCGACTCATGAAAGGTTCAACTAAAGCTCTTCAGGTTGGGTTAGGCTCGTTTAAATATTTTGGGTTCAGATTTGGCTTGTAAACACTTGGGTTTCAAAAAAACTCGACTCGTTAAAAAACTTAGACCGTACAAATGTATTAATATTATAGTTGATAGTTATTATTATATATAATATAATATATTAATTAATTACACGTAATATAAGAAATAAAAATATTGAATATAGACGTGTAATCTCATATACAAATCGAGCAGAGCTTTAACTGAATTTATTTAAACTCGGCTCATGAAAATCGTAAAGATGAGTTGTTTTGGGCTCAAGCTCAGTTCATTGACAGCCTTACACAACTACATTACACCACATGACTCTTTTAAATGTAGGAAGGGTGTAGATGTCTCGATCATATCTTAGCTCGACAAGGCCTTTTGTTACATAACTAACCGTTGCTCTAAAAGCCTCAAGTTTGATAAAAACTTGTTTGGTTAAAATCTCAACATTTTTAGCCACACTTTTCAACCTCAAATCTAGCCACATCTTTTTTTAATGGGTTAGGGATCCCTCTTATTTTGTATACGAATTTATTGTTAGTTGAACCACAAAACATTATCAATCATTATTAGATTACTTAAAAGTTGCTGATGACGGCTTGGTGAGTTGCTTGACCTACTTCGAATTGCTTTGAGCTTCTTAACTAAGAATAAATAGTTGAAGCTGTTTTTTTGTTGATATTATCGATTGTTCTGGCTTATCCGTTTTATGTTAGATAAGGTCCTCAAAGTATCGAGAACATTTCAATCGTTTGTCTAAACTGATGCAACATGCGTATGACCGACACTATGTCCACTCCAACAAGCAAGATATGAGAGAAAATTAAGAAAGACAAAGATCAAAACATTTACATGATTCAACAAATTGTCTACATTCAAAAATTGCCTTATCGACAACTTTTCTCACTATTCATTTAAAGATTGTACAATAATTTTTTTACATGATGAACATTACAACAAAATAAAAGAAAAAAAAATAGAGGTAAGGGAAGAGGAACTTTCGCCTCATATTATATAGCTATAAGAGTAAGAGAAAGGGAAACTAGTGCTATGTAAAATTCTATAGAATAGAGAAGGTTTTCTCTTCTTTGCCATTTGTGTGGATTTGAAGAGAGCTCCCTTACTGAGAAGAGAAGAGTGAGAGGTCCTTCTTCCTCCTTGCATCTTGTATGAATTCAGAGAGTCAACCAACTGTAACAACCTGAAAAATCCCTAAAAATCTTAACTTGGGGTCTTAAGGTGAAATAACAATTTGATGAGTTGATAATTTAATTTGATTAATTAATTAGGATTAGAGCACTTAAAATCCTTAGTCCTATAAGACACACTAGAGATTCCCTAAGTCACTAATACTGATCAGATCAGCCAGATTAACTTAGGAAGCATAATGGGTTAGATAACCTAACTTAGCATTAAATGGGAAATAACTTAATGTACGGCTTAAACCTTCCGATTTATGCATATTTGTATTTTAAACTATGTGATGATTCTTCCATTTGTTTGGATCGCCGATCGGGTTAAATCAGACCACGCGATATTATGTGTTGTGCTTTTTAGGTCTTGGTGCTACACACATTAGCATGGCCCATTTTTAATGTTTGAATATATGTTTGATCATTTAGATCAAGATTGTGATGAGTGGTTAGGATTCATTTGAGCATTTGTGTTTGTTTGGGTGGTTAGGATTCATTTGACCATTTGTGTTTGTTTAGGTGGATGGCTAGGATTGAAGGAGAGAAGGAGTTGGTAGTGGGGGATACCAACTCCCACCCACCATTCAAATCCTAGAGTGTAGATTGAATGGTTGAGTTTGGAGGGCTAGGATTGTGTCCATGTGGAGACACATGGCATGGGTGTCCATGTGAGGGAGAATCTCATGCATTCTCTTGGTTTACCTTGGTTTTGTTTAGGTTTTCTTGAGAGCATGAAGGAGAAGGGGAAAAGGGTTGCATGCTTGAGGATTCTCTTGGGTTTTTCTTACATTTCATTAAGGTAAGTAGATATCTTCATTTTTGTTCATGGATTAAAGTAGATTTAAGGTTGTTTCTCTCTGTTTTCCAGTTCATGCATGCTTTTGAATGTTAAGGAATGGTTTGAATACCTTGATTTAGAATGTTGGTTTAGTATCATGTTTTTAGGATGGATATTATATGATTTTGGTTAACAATTGCATATAAGTTGATTTTCCCTTCGTTGTATTTTCATTTGGAGAGGAAACCCCATTTATTTTGGTTGGATTACGACGTTCGGCGACCTCCTCGATGCGCCAAACGACTTGCCGAATTGCTTATGGGCAGTCGGTGAATTGCTTGGTGCGGCGAGCCTTTGATTATACCCCTGACCTTTTGTTCTGGTCGCCGAATCTCAGTTCGGCGCGCCGAGTTGGCTTCGGTGTGCCGAAGAAAGCGTCGAACAGTTCGCCAAGAATGAGTCCCCTGGATTTGTCGTCGAATCTTAGTTCGGTCTGCTGAGCTGGTCGCCAAGACAGGCTTTGGTGCACCGAGATGGTCGCCAAAGACCTTGCCGAGGCAGATTGTGTAGCCTTATATTCTGATGTCTTATAATTGATACATAACTCAAGTTAATGATATATACTCTCAAACCTTGTTGATATGCATTTCTTTCCTTGAGACTTAGTCTTATGTAAAGTGAAGGTCTGCACATGAGAATGTATGGGATAAACCCTTCAGTTAGATATAATGCACCTTGCACATAACCTAGGATCAATCTAATCTTATCAAGTGTGATGTTATATGGAGTTCAAGTGCGATTGTTATTGTACGTGCTTCTTCATGGACCCGTTTCCATATGTTTATGAAATAGGAATGTTAGCCTTGGATTGATCAACACACTTATAGTTGATGATACTTCTGGCACATTTAACGTGAATGTTTAGTTAATCTAATATGATTGCTTCTCAATGAATCTATTTTGTGTTACTTGAAATTGTGACTTGTATTACATGTTGAATTGGTGATTTACACACGTATTTGTTGTGATTACACCTTGTACACTACGAATTGACTGCTTAGCTAGTGTGCACATCTTCACTTGCACAGCATTACTCGAGATTATAGCTTGGTCAAGAGAAATATCCTATTTTTCGAGACCACACGATTGAGCCTCGTGATTGAAATAAGAGAGATGTGATTCCACATCCAGTGAAGAGACTAGCAATGACGAGTTGAGGGATTAGCTACCCCAATAGACTCACTCATTACCCAAGGGAATTTACCCAAGGATCCGCACGTTGGTGTAAGCTTGGATGAAATATCAGAGAGAGAGACCTCTGTAGTATGTCAAGTGCCATGTTTTCTTAATGGAGACCACATGTGGGTGCAAGCCTCGGTATTTACCATTGATAAAAAAAAATAAGTGGGGGGATTGTGCCTCTTTGGTTGAAAACCCATAAAACTATGTTGTACACATAGAATAGTCCTATCCTTTAGAATGTTAATACGGGGGGATGAATACAGGGTGCTGGGACATCATGGGACGAATTCAAGTTGTTGGGACACCCCGGATAGAGACTGGATCAAGAGTATACATGCCATCTTGTACATACTGACAGATTGCATTTTGCATTGCATTCTAGACTGTTTGTTAGCTCACCTTGGTGATTATTGTAATTGGGCGCACAAAATGCATAATAAATAATTTATCACATGCATCTTTTCTTATTATGATCTCGTTATTGTGTGAACTGGAAATATTGGGTAATGTCTTGAATCTAAGTTAATCGTGCATAATTATGAAGTTGTTTACTTACTGGCTAGTGTAGCTCATGCTTTTTAGCAAACAACGTTCTGGATCATTAGTCGTGATGGCAGCTGAGGAGATTGAAGTCGATGAGAACCTTTCGGTTTGTTGAGCTTGGTCGATAAGAGAGAACCCGGTTTGGGTACAACACTTTGATAGAAACTTTAGTGTTAGTATAGATTTAGATTTTTCTCCTTTTAAAACTTATCAGTTTAGATTTGTAATTTAGTTACTTATATTTACTAGAACTATATAACTTTCGCTTATGTTTTGACCATTATAATCCACTCCTGTAGAAATATAGGGTGAAGGTTGCGAATAAATCAAAAATCTCAAAAATTGGGATTTTCCAGTTAGTTCGTGATACCAACCCCCGATCTTCTATATGTGTTAGGACCACGTTGTCATAACATATTCCCATGCTATATAAACATAATAAAAGCAAATTAAAAGTGAATGGTTTTGGTTCATGGTCTTTTACTTCAAGTCAACACTTTGGATCGAGTCAAAACTTTAGACCGAGTCATAGACTCTCGTTAAGTTGTTGGTCTGTATCGTGTTCTCGGGTCAATGTGATGTACAATAGTCGAGTCTAGATAGTCAACCAATGTAACAATACTAAAGTGGTGCCACATATATGCTTTGAATCTCGCCATTAACAAAAGTCAATTAATTCATGAGGTGGATAAGTTATATTTAAGAAAAAGACAGTATTAGTTTGAGAAAATTACCTATTACCCTTACTTTAGGCAACTTATTGCTAAAAAGTGTATTGACCTAAACTATTGACCCCTTAAGTATAAAAGTGGTGCCCGTATATGCTTTTAATCTCTCTCTCTCTCTCTCTCTGGGCTGTAAACGAGCCAAACTTTGCCCAGCTTGGCTTGGGCTCGTAAGCCTTGAGCAAGGCTCAGCCTCATTAAAAAATTTGGGGATCGGGCTTGGCTCAAGCTCGTTAAAGCTCGGCTTGGCTCATAAAAAATTGAGTTTATAAAAAGGCCCGACTCGTAAAAAACCTTATATTAGTACAAATAATTGATATTATAGTTGATGATTATTATTATATATAATATATTAACATATGTATTTGATATTAATATATAATAAAAGATATGGGAATATAGATGTATAATATCATATAAAAATCGAGCCGAGCCTACCCAAGCTCAGCTCAAGCTCGTTAAGATAATGAGCTTTTTTTTCGGGCTCAAGCTCGGCTCGCAAGCCTAATTATAGAGCTCAAGCTTGGCTCATACGAACCGAGCCCAAGTTCAAGCCGAGTTAGCTCGGCTCATTGACAGCCCTACTCTCTCTCTCCACCCTACCACCATCACCACTTCCGCCACCACCACCACCACTGTCGCCGCCATCACCACCACCACCACCACACCACCCACTCACCACCAAATATTGGTGGTGCATACCTTGCACAACTTTCTTTGCATGCCTTGCACACTTAGTGGTGTGCAACCCTTGCTCCACCCCCACCACCTCTACCACCACCATCCTTGCACACTTAGTGATGGTGGTAGTGGTGGTGGTGGTGGTAGTGACGGTGGGGGATGGTGGCGGTAGTGGTGGTCGTAGGGTGGAGAGAGAAAGAGTGATCGAGAGTGAATGTGAGTGGGAGAGAGTGAGAGGGAGAAAGAATAAGGGCAGTTTGGGTATTTATTTATTTTTAAAAAGTAAATCCTGTTTTTAATACCTGTCATCTGTCATATGCCATATGATATAGAATCAGAAGATCAAATGACAAATATTTTGCCAAATTATACCTGTGGGATCAATAGTTTAATTCATTATACTATAAATTTTCTAAATTAGGAATAATAGGTAAATTTTCCTATTAGTTTTTCTTCGTTTTCATGCTTTTCTGAGCCAATCGGCATTGGTGATGCCTTCGGAGCGAAGATCCCGACACTTGTATCTAGTTTGAGGGAGGCAGTTGAGGATCTAGAGGTAGAAGGAATAGATCATGAAAGTGATTTCGGTTAATGTGACTAACAGGTGATACTGCTTCTTAGTTTGAATATTTCGTTCGAACACATTCCTAGATAGACTAACGAATGTATAAACAAAAAGATGTTCATGTTATTAATTTTAAGTAGATGGATATTTTTGTCTTCCTAACGAATGTATAATATAAATGAAAGGATATTTTTATATTTTAGAAGTTTCACTTAAATTAGGATTGTGGGATGTGTTTGGCATTTGTTATTTGTGCCCTAGAAGTGATTCCTGATCTTAAAAGATTTTCAAATAAATAAATAAGCACTTGGTAAATTCAAGTGAAAAGAAATTCCACAAGAATTGTTTTATCCAAATGTTGATTTTTTTTTAAGCTACTATTTCTTATTTCTTATTTCTGAAATCACATTTGAGGAATCAGATTGAGCTTTTAATGAAATATAGCTTATAGAATTACATGCCCTTTAAAACTTTTAAGATACTTATTTTACCCGAGTTATCTTTACGTACAAAACAAAACTCATACTGATTATAGATTTCCTTCTCTACACAACCTTCTCGCAAATCTAACTTGGAGTTGTTATATTCCTCTAAAGCAGTTATTATAGAGCACTTTATTATAATCAATTTTAAAAGAATCAAGCAATGGCTAACACGCCCTAGATCACTACTAACTACTTCCGACAAACGTAGTTTCGAAAGCAGCTCCATACCACAAATATGGGCTTCTCGAATAAGCTTTTCTATCCAAAGCCGCATTCAGAAGTCAACAAACACTCAAACATTAGGTGAGAAGCCCTTTCACGTCCACAAAGGGATTCCTAGCCCTCCGAAGGCTACAGCAAACGGGGCCTAATTCTCTTTAATAAACTGATAAAAGTACATTTCTCACATAACAATTCCACTTATAACTGAATTGCTTTTGAATCCTTATTTTTCATGATAAAATAAGGACAATTAAAAAATAAAAAAAGTGACAAAAAAGGGTCAAGCCATACAAACTCTAGCGTTTCTCTTGTGTAGAGAAATAAATATACAAGATATACACCATGAAGACCATCGCCAACTGAAACACTATTTAACAAATGAAACCTAAAAAATCAAATAATCAATAAGATAATTAAAAGGTTAAAAAACAAAAATGGAATGCAATGAAAGAAATCAAAGTTCCCTGATTTCAACCACCTCAAAGATCATAACCAAAAGGAGGAGGTCCCTAATTCCTTTCCTAGGTTACTTTCTTTGCCCTAATAAATTATCACATACCCACCACCATCCTACCTTCAAATTCTGAACTTCAGACTTCTCTGTTAGAAGCTTTTTTGATAACATCTTTAGCTGCTGCTGCTCAAATTACTTGAAGAACTCCTGAATTCAGTTGTTCTTGGCCGCGGCAGCCTGCTTTGCACCAACGGCAAAGAACTCGGTAATGACTTCAAGAGGCATGCCCTTGGTTTCGGGAACCTTCAAGAAGACGAACACCCATGAAATGCAACAGACGAATGCATAGATACCAAATACTCCGGCAAGTCCAATGGATGTCAACATCACAGGAAGTGTATAGGTGACGATGATGTCTCCTATCCAAAATGTGAGAGCACAGATGGCAATGCAGAGGCCGCGAACACGGGTCGGAAATATCTCCGAGCAGAGGATGTTTGGGATTGGCCCAAATGCCATGACAAAGCAGCAAAAGTAAACCACCACACTAATGGTCGAGAGTATAGCATGGATGACAGAGCCCATGGTCACAACATTGGAAATGACTAGAATGATGAGTGATACTATTAAGATAGGGATAGTTGTTAGCAGCAGCCGCCTGCAATAAAAAAATATAAAGTATTAAAAATTTAAAACTAACAAAAATTAAAAACAAAAGCAATTCATGGATACTAATCCTCTATATATATTATACATTCAGCTGCATTCTAAATGAAAATGATGGAAACTCAAACTTTACTATTGGCAATATCCCAACTAAGTTGGAATTGATGCAATGTTGTATGTGGATCAAAAACACTAAATTTTCATTTAAATCCTCTTATTTGCTCACTTAAAAGCAGATTTGCTCACTAAATTTTAATTTGATGCAAATGAAGTTGATGAGAAAAGATTTGAAACGAAATGGCCTTAACAAAGATAGAGCTCTCGACGGGGACTGTGATACAAATGCAATAAAACCTGATCTACCAATACACCAACAGATTTTCCTAAATGGACCACTGTGATGCTTTAGGTCACATTAAGTTTATGCTTTCTTTTTCTTTTGTTTTCTTGATGTTATATTCTTAAATAACACGACAGCTTCCACTTATTATAGCAATAATCATCCACCACATAGTGACTGTTATGGCCTTTATAAATTACTCAGTAAAATATTGACAGTTTTTCGTTTTTGAATCAATGAGAGTTAAGTAAAGTCAATAACAAGATGGTTAGTAGAAGACACTCTTAACGTGTCAGAAGAAGGAATGCACATCTATAAAAGTCCACTACAGCTATTTTTGTTACTTAAAAGCTCTGTTATTAAAATCTTATGATTCCTTGTATGAATCTTACACTTCGATTCAATTTGACCATAGATAAATTCAAATCAGTTTATGTTTGAATCATACGATTTACACACTGAATCTTACGATTTACTATTTAATTGCACGATTCAATTCTGCAACACTAAAAAATGTAATTTTATTTATTTATTATTTTACTGAAAAACTTCCTATTTTTCATTTGATCCTTCTTTATATAGAATATCGAACTTTAAAGCAATTACATAAACTTAAAAGAAACATAGTTTACTTATTTTAACAAAAAGGAACCCTTTTACCAAGTCATCGTCAACATCATCATATGCCTTATCCCAACTAGAATCCTATGCCTCCACCCCAATTTGTCAAAGACAATATCTTTAGTCAAACGACGAGCATGCAAATCCTTTTTGACCGACTCCATCCAGGTTCTTTCAAGTCTTTCTCTTCCCCTCCTAGAACCTTCGATGATTTCTCCCTCACACCTTCTCACACCCAATCTCTCTAAACCCCAAACCCTCCTACTAAAGTTATTATGAATCTTATAATTTACAATTCAAAATTACAATTTGATTCTAAGTGTTCCCTAACGATTTTTAATTTGATTCGAAGTGTTCCCTAACGATTTTCAATTCGATTCACGGTTTGACAACTTTGCTTGAACTCTACCTTTTTTCCTCTGAGGGGCACAACTGTTTAAAGTGAATCAAGCAATACCAAAATTGGATAATCAGTAACATCATGGGCAAATAAAAGGATGGATGAAATCCTTTAGGTTTAAATACTTATATGGAGGCATTGACTGATACTAATGATGATTTCTTTACAAAACAATGGGGACTTTCCGTTTTTTTATTCAAATATTCGTAGTGCCTTCTACTTTTACGGTAATAAGTGGCTACTTTGCAAATGTAGAAAAAATGAAAAGCATGACTTGACCTTCCTCGAATATCCACCAAGAAAAACAGGAAAAAGAAAAAGGTTACCTCCTCCCAGAGATATCCATGAGCCTCATGGCTACAGCTATACAGGGAAGCATCAACAAGGTTGTGACAGCACTAATGAGGAGAGATGCAGAGTCAGAACTAATTCCAATGTTTGAAAGAAGAACTTCAACACCTGCCTGCTCAAGAATCTGAGGAGTATAGTAGAGAACCCCATTTATCCCAGCAAACTGCATAGGCAATCATAAAAATGACAGTTGTTTAGGCAACTTTCCATTAAATAAAGTGACAACAACAGCAGACCTCTAAATATATTAGTAAGGGGAGAAACTAGAAATTATTTGTAACCTGCTGAAGTATTTGAATTCCTATTCCAACAAACAATGCATGCTTGACTCCTGGTTCAAAAAGATCACCCCAACTTGGCCCTTTTGTAGCAGTTTCTGATGGATGAACCATAGCTGGTCCAACTGGATGCTGACCCATAAGCTCCTTGGAATAAAGAGCAGGTTGGCTCACAAGAGCAGCAGCCCGTATAAACTCACTTTCTTCAAGTACATCACTACCGAGAAGTGAAACGAGTGACCCGCGCCGGGATCCGGGGACACCCTCTTGATGCAAATAGATCCTTTTAAACCCTCCTTCCTTCTTTCCATCCTCTCCCTCTTTTTCAGACCATTTCCATGCCAATTGCCATCCACCACCAATACCCATACTACTGACTGGTTCCCCAGCATTTCCGTGCATAAGTCTGCTGTGACGTCTCATGCTTAAAATGCTTCCATGGGAAGGAGGCGGCGGGACCATGTCCTTTTCCATACTTGTTGTTTGACATGACAGCAATGGACTTTGCAGATTGTTGTCAGAATCGCCCCCAGCAGCATCAGAAGCGTAGCCTTCACCCTCCCTC
The DNA here is from genome assembly GCA_031762675.1 of Pachysandra terminalis. Classification (NCBI taxonomy): domain Eukaryota; kingdom Viridiplantae; phylum Streptophyta; class Magnoliopsida; order Buxales; family Buxaceae; genus Pachysandra; species Pachysandra terminalis. The sequence continues at coordinate 12,712 of JAUPMG010261400.1, forward strand.
TGGAGGCTCTCCTCATCCCACTTCTCGTTTTTGCCATGATGATCTGCCACACTGAACATGCTGCCAAAGTTGGGAAAAAGCATGCTCCGCATACTTCCAGTGTCTGGGAGCTTCTCGTGAACACTGCCAAAGAGGGTGACAAGAGGATCCATAAGGGGCCCCGCACTTTGGCTCTCCATGCTTCCGTGGCGGGAAACAAGACCAAGCATACTCTGTCCAGTGATAGGTCTTGCAACCCACGAGAGGCCTTCGAGCCCATATAGTCTCATTTCATCTTTCTCAGTGGTAGGGTCTTGGTCATCAGTGAGGTCATTGCCCGGGCCTATTATGTACTCTTCTATAGAAGTTTCACCCCCAACTCCGAGGCCTTCAACCAGTAAAGCCATTTCACCTGTGGATCCAAAGGAGATTCAGCATAATCGATATTATTTCGTCATTAACTTTTTCAGTAAATACAAGGATATGGTGAGAGTGATACAAATTTTAACTTTTTTCCTAAAAAGTGGCAATTTTTATAAGTATATCAACAAACAATTTTTAATAGTAACTTCAAGGGGAAAAAATGATCATGCAAGAAACCAAAAGCCTACAAAAACGACAAAATACAGGGAATAAAAAGCTTAGTTACCAAATTCGTCTGCATAGAGCAACATTCCAGCATTAAAGAAGCAGATTCTCCAATTCAAAGCTAAAATGTTAGAAATCCAATCTCTTAAAAGGTCAAAAACACGTTTTTTATTGCTTAGATTCGTGTGCCAGCCTTTTGCCATACTATATTTCTTTCTTTAAACGTAATATTTCTTTTCTTTAATATTTTTTTCTCCTATTTAACGTCTCTTTACAAATATTAGTAGTACAATCTCTTTCTCTCTCACACATATAATTCCCATCAATAGTTTCTCTCTCCTATTTAATGTCTACAAATACATATTTTTTTGAATTATATTTAACATCCACATGGAGGCAAAAAAAAAAACAGATGTGCTTTATACTTGCACGCTTTCTAAGAAAACTTACATTTATAATAAATGTCTATATAACTCATAAACTTATAAAACATATATGCAATTTATTAAATTATATATGCATACATACATATATATAATCATATGCTCTAAGGACACTTTGGACAAGGGTCCATTTTGAAATTGACACTTTTACGCTCTTGCTCTACACTCTGGTAACTTAGGTTGTGTTTGGAACCTTGGATTTTAGAAGAAAAGAAAAGAAAAAGAAAAGGAAAAAGAAGTGGAAAAGAAAAGAAAAGAAATTATAGTTAATATTTGGTTAAGATGAGAAATATGAATAAAAGAAAATCAGATGACAACTTTTGATGACTTTTCGGTAAGTTCTTTTATTTTGAGAGTAAAGAGTGGCAATCAGTTGGTTTTGGGTTGGGTCGGATCAATATATGGTCAACCTGAACCCGCCCATTTAATAAGCAGGCCGCTTTGAGTTCGAGCAGGGCCAACCCAACCAATTTATTGTTCCTATAGGTTTGGCTTGGGTCAATAATGGTCGACCTGAACCCGCCCATTTAATAAACGTATACCCACTAACTCAACCCAAACTGTTTATTGTTTGGCTGGGTTCAGGTCAGGTTATTATATGGGCGACCCAGACCAAGCCATTTAATAAACAGACCACTCAGGTTCGAGCGGGCTGACAGGTTTATAATGTAAACCTGCCAACCCAACCCATTTATTATTAGGGCGGAATCGGGTAGACCCGATTAAGAAAACTATGTTTTTTTTTCAATCCAAACCCACTAAAATATCGAGTGGAGTGACAAGACAGGTCATAGTTTGCCACCTCTAGTTGCAAGTTGGGTTAGAGTATTGAAGAGTAAAACTCCACCCTTTCTTTTCTTTTTGCTCAAAATCTCTACCTTTTTTAGGAGAAAGGTTTAGACCTCCAGAGAGAAAATTTTCCAACTTATTTTCTTTCAAAATCTCTCTCTCTAACTCCTCATTTCTTCAATCAAATAGGAGAAAATGTTTCTTCAGCATTTTATTTTCTTTTTTCTCAAAATCCAAGGTTCCAAACATAGCCTAAGGGTAAAAGTAAGAATCTGACATAGATGCAAGGTTTTGGATTTCGAAAAACTCAAAATTTGAAATAAAAATACCATTATCGATGGCAAAACAAATTACAATAAGAGGCTATCATGTGAATGCTTTACTTGGCAAGGATATTAATGATTTTATAGTGACGAGTGACAACACACTTGTGGCAGAACAAATTAGAACAAGAGGTTATCATGCGAATGTTTTTACTTGGAGTCTTGGAAAGCATAGTAGTGATTTTATCATGGTTTTATAATATCGAAAATTTGGATTCTGATAGTACGAAATCCGTGAGGAATTTGCTGCATTCCCCCATTTTAATTTTTTAATCCAAAAATTAATTAAAATTACATACTATTATAAAATTACATATTATGCATAAATAATGTAAACTTATTTAGAAAAAATAGTGATAAAAGTGAATTGTAATAATATATAATTTTTAATGGTCCATTACGCAATGTATAAAAGACTATTAACCAACTATATAATTATTTTTAAGCATAAAAAATATAAAAATAATAAAGCAATTGTTAAAAATATGCAAAAAAATATTGAAAAATAAAAAATCATTAGGAAACGTTGAATTACATTCTCACAATTTCCTTTTGCTTGTTCTTGTGCTTGTTACAAGCTTGTTTGCTTGCATCCGTACTTGCCTACATATGTGTTAATGTATATGTATACATATTTAAGTCTTTTAGGTGTATTTTGCTCACATTTAAAGCCTTAAAAAGTTTGGAATTAAAATACCTTTTCTTTGCCCAAAATTTCTCCAATTAGGTGAAATATTCCGTCATTTCCGCCAGGCCCCTCTGGCAAAATCTCAAGCAAAATCAAAATTGAAAACCTTGATTTTTATAGTGAAGGCATAATGAAATTTCCTTGTAAAGAAGGAAGTTCGCTAAGGGGATTCAGGTATAATCTTCCCTGTATAGTAAAGACATTCAGATCCTAGTGTGAGGGTTGGCAGATACAAGTCTAGCCTGGTCTCTCTCTCTCTCTCTCTCTCTCTCTCTCTCTCTCTCTCTCTCTCTCGATTGAATATAATTTATTCTTAATTCAAAATAATGCTCCTTACAACTCATGGTTCTGATATATGATTCGAAATGAAGAGCACACAAGGATTCAATGATCTGTATTCTACGGTTGTTAAATCTTCATAATGTTATATTTTAACCACTAAAACCAAAATTGATACCAATTAGAAAAGAAAATATAATTAACATATAACGTGGGTCTCAAACTTTCAACAGAGTTTCAAAGTCGGGTAGGAAAACTAATTTTTATTGTTGGATTTATGTGATGGTTCGACCCGATTGGACCAACTCGTTTGGCCCGACCCGGATCCCCACTTAATGGGAGGACGTCCATGGTTGGTGTGAGACTAAGTGTGACTTAGACTCCATCTCCTAATAGGATTAGGAGAGAGTCCAAGATAGAGTTGAGTCTCCTCTTTTAGGAGACTCCTCCCTCCCAAACGAAACATCCACATTTTGGTGAATGCAGCCTAGAGAATCTCTCCTCTCTCATCTGCTCTTCTTCCTCTTGAGATCTGGTTTTGCTACTGAGATTCCCATACAGAGATTCGGTCGATTAAGTGTGAGAACATTGTATGTGGTTCTAGTAATCACATATTTCAACATGAGACGTTTTCCGGTTCAATAGAGATCTTCCGCTGCAAATTCGGGTTCTTGTGCATTGAGGTACGTGATCCGGTTCGTCTACAACCTTCATTTATTATTCACAATTTACTGATCATGGTTACTGTTTTCTTTCTTTTCTCTTCCCCATTCTTATTAGTCTTTTGAAGTTGCTTTCCAGATTTTTAGACTGCTATTTTTGCTACATCAGTTCCCTCTTGAAAAGATATCGACCTCAAGCTCAAGTCCGCAGCACATTTGTCAATCTCATGAAGCTTGTCCATTAAATCCATGTTGCTTCCTCTTGAAGCTGTATGTCCCATTATAAGAGAAATAAAATAACAAACCGCTCAAATAAACAAATAGCAGCCTAGAATTGCACCAAAAGCATCGTTTTCTTGCTTTGAAACCTCTCCCCTATATGTGAATGGATTCAAATAATCAACATCGCCATATAACTCAATTAAATTAGCAAAATTGAATGTCCTTGAGATGTTCGTATCATCTAGCAACTCTACTTCCTATTGCTTGTCGTATCCTCTTCAAAATCTTACATGGACCAATTTTCTTTTTCTTCAGTTCGCAGTATGAACCATATGGAAACCTTTCCTTTCTTAGACTAACCATGATCACGTTTCCCTTCAAAAACCTTGACTTGGCGATGTGGATCAGCATCACTCTCATATTTATCATTGAACTTTTCCAACCCTTGCTTAACTTCATGAATCTCCACAATCCTCCGTCATTGGTGCTACATCGTCAATATATTTGTCTAACCATGAGTGTGGAACAAAGTCGAAAGGATGCTAAGGTGTACAACAATAGATGATCTCAAAAGGCAATTAAGCTTCGAATCTTCACATTGTTAAAAGCAAAATCTACTTGACAAAGTGAAATTCCTGCAGCTTTGGATTATCATTAGAAATGCAATGTCGCATATTTCCTAATGTCCAATCCACCACTTCTACTCTCTGAATACACCATACTGCTATACTGAAGCTTCTCATCAAATTACCACCAGAAAGTTCTCCAAACGTGACTAAAGAACTTTGTGCCTCGATCTGAAGTAATAAACTATGCAATACCATGCAATTGAACCGCCTCTTTGAAGTAGAGCTGTATATAGGGGGCCGGGTTCTGATCAGTTCAAGCCCATCCAATCTAAAATTAGTTGGTTTAAACTCATCTCGAACTAAACTGAACCCAAAATCATTGAGCCCAAACCCAACCTAAACATTATTTTTTGAGTTCAGGCTGGGTTCAACCTCTATTGTAGAGGTTGCAGGAAAAGTTCCTCTCCTTTCATGACCAGAGCATATACCAAACATGTTCAACAAACTCTTAGCATCAGGCAAGCATGCCCTTCTACTTGAGAAGCTTTAAGTTGGCCTTTTTGTCTCATTCGGACAAATGTGATCTTCACATTATCTTCTCCTTATGAATGAAGTCAATATCATATTTCTAAGATTGTCCTAATATCATATGACAAGTATCCATATCTAGTACATTACGCATCACTTCACTTTAATAATCTTATTGAAAATGGAATGAGAAAACATTGAGTTACCTTCACTTTTCAGCCACTATTAATCTGCACAATTATGTAGGATGTAAGATGTTTCTTTGTCCACAATATGAGCTTATCCACCTTGTATTTTGGCACAAATTCTCATTACTATCACCGAAAATGATGACATCACAAAGTTCTCCTCACACTGCTTCATGTTCTGAAAATACCGTTCTGCTGGCTATCCCAGGACTTAAAGCAAATATAGATCATCGAACTTCATGTTCTTCCTCGACCAACAAGGACTCCACATAGTTGTATGGTTTTCATCACCTAGTACAGAAAAATTAACATACTTTTGTCATGGATAAGCTGCTAATTTGTGGGATGTTTCCCTAAAATTGAAGCACTTCTAGTCTCCCATAAAAGCTTATGAGAGTTTAGAAGGACCATTATTGCTAGCTACACCTCCTGCTTGGCTTCCTGAACCACTTTCAACCAGTTGAGAAGTGTTTGCAATCGTCCTAGTTCCTCAACCAGCAACACACAGTCTTTTTACTCGAGTATCAATGTGGGTTTGTTGGACAAATGTGCAGGTGTAATCGATATTGACTCGAAATTTTGTTTTGTTATGCCTACATTCTTGTTGATAATTTCATTGCATCTTTCAATTTCCAAACAGTTGTTTGTACAACTTGGTCTTTGATTGCTAGACACAATCTTCCTGTAAACCAGACTAGGCTCATAGACTTTTAAAACAATGGGGAGCATCTTCAAACCATCACGATTCACGCATACTAAGTTTCAGGACAGGTCTTCTACAATTGCATGTCCTGATTTCCCGGATCAATGTCAAATGGTTTCATCTTGCATTTCCTCCTTGCTGCTGGTTATCTATAGCCACCATAATCAGGAAGACCTACTCTAATACCACCTAATTTAGCTGGAAGCGTGGGAAGAAGATAAAGTAGAAACGTATAGTTCAAATCTGTAAAGATTAAGCTCGATCTTAGCCAATAACAAACTAAAAAATAAGAAAGTGCAGAAAAGCAACTAAATCTCTGTTCAGTGCTGGCGAAGTCAATTAATAGATGCTGGAATCTCCAGTAGAAAAATAAAGAAAACTTAAATTCTACTGTAAACAACTTTTATACATAGGGTGGCTGTACTCCATCTTAAAGACCTCTAAGAGATTTTTGCACTTCAACTAGAACTCAAAACAACAAGTGCAAATTTTAATGTGATTAATAATACCTTCCCAATCCCAAATCAACAAGCAACATAATCAACACTACCTTTGACCCCCTAAGTTGGCTAGGACTACTAAAACACTCTTGAATTGGCTAAAAGAATTAAAATCAAGTAGAAAAACTAATTTTACTATTTCTGATTTACTGTCCGCCGCTACTGCTCACTTCTTTTCCCATTATTTCTAGTCTTTAGAAGTAGCTTTCGAGATTTGCTATTATTGCTACATGAATGATGAATTGTTTGTGTTGAACCCACCATAATAATCTTTCTTGCAAATATTCATCGTGGATAGAAAACCTCAGAAGTGAAACTAAGTTTTATAAATAACAATCAAATTCGTATAATCTAAAGGTAGTCGTACATAACATGGCATCATATTACAATAGAGTATATATACTATGAAGCCAGTAAATATGAATTTTACACATGAGAGTAAAGTGTGGTCAGTTAACAATTTTAAGAAATAGAAAATCCAACAACATCATAGATGGATCTGAAGGGAGCACATAAGAACAATGCTACTAAAAAAGAGTCACCTAATGATTTGGAAATTTTCTTATGATGTGTTTGCAGGCTCATCCAGTTTTTCTATTGGATGCCAAGAAATCTTGGACACAAATGACTACTCACTGAAACTTACAAAAAGAAAGATTTTCTTTACCTTTATCACACTAATGAAAACCACAGTTTCAAATAAATAGGAAATAGTGCATTACTACACAGTTGAGATCAGGTACTACCATATATCTTTTTCCAATGGACAACATGAGTATTCACACACACGAATCATTCAAAGTTCCCATTTATCATTGAGACGAAACTTGACTCGCATAAGAGCATTCCTCACACAGGAAACTCACAGGTGCATGTATAAGATAATCTCGCATATCATACAAAGGACCTAACATCTGTGACCCAACAGAAAAGATAATTGATTATACACTAAGCAACAGAACCAAAGGACGAACCCGAAACATCTTCCCTGCCACGCAATCTTTGCAAAACCTGTTTGGCCTCAATCATCCGCCCTTTACTCACAAACCAGCGTGGAGATTCAGGCAAGAAAAATACTGTTAATCCAAAATATATAAGAGAGGGAATAGAAAGAACCCCAAGCATCAACCTCCAGCTAGGTGAGTCCATCAATGACATCCCGAAAACCATGCAATATGAGAAAAACATTCCACCAGAACCAGTGAACTGCGGAAGGGTATTCAATAATCCCCTTATTTCTGATGGGGCAGTCTCTGATATATAGACCGGGATGAGCGTCACTGCCAG
>JAUPMG010261444.1:0-20454 GCA_031762675.1 Pachysandra terminalis
CTACTAACGTAATACATCTCAAATCTAGCATCTAATCATGGATTCACAAATTAGATCTAGAATAAATCACAAGATCAACACACAAGGTTCATATCATCATCACACAGTAGTTTAATCACATAAATCAATCTAAAACATGATCAACATATATTTTCATGCAAAACCAAGAAATCTAGACACTCATCCTAATAGGTTTATCATTGTCACATTCCAAACCTAGAAATCTCAATGGAGTCCACAAGTTTAAGTTGTAACTCTCACCCCATATCTATGTGGGAGTGAATAAGCAATACATTACCAAAATCATTGAATTAAGTAAGATAGTGTATAAAGAAATATATGAAAAATAGTATTATTAAGATAATATTCATCACAAAACAATCTTCAAATAGAAAACAGTGGAAAGAAAAATACACTAGTCTCATGCTTCAAGTCAATCCCTATTAACTATTGAAAATCAAACCTAATAAGGACTAAGTTACAGCAAATAAACACTACTACAAGTTCTACTAAAATCATCAAGTAAAGCCCTGATAACAACTAATATCTTCAGTATCCTTATTTCCTCCATCTCGGTCCTCATCGTACTGATGTCCATCATCTATAGGTCCTGAATTATGTTGTGCTTGAATGCGTAAACTACACTAGCTTTGTAAGTAAACAAGTCTAACAATATTTAAGATTGAAGTATGGACAATGCCACTCTTCGATGGTAATCCATAAATCTTCAATGGTTCCCACAAGATCAATCCTTCTTTGAACAATAAGTCTTAACGAACCATCCCCCCATACATGGACACTTTCAAAGATAAGATATTCTATGTGCACAACATAGTTTCTAAGGGCTTCGACCTAGAGGGCACAATTCCCTCACTTATTTTTTATCAAGGGAATATCCAAGGCATCAAAATAGTGAAAAGTCCTCAGGGAATCATATTTATTAGATAACCAACAGATTTTCACTCCTTCATTGTCCATAGGACAAGTAGTTGGTATATTGGGATAACTAGTCCCTCAACACATAAAAATAAGTCTCCTCACCTATTATGATTTCCATATCGTAATACTCTCATGATTATCATGAATTCTAGAAGTATGGATTCATATCTAGGGAATGACATTCAAACCAAATCTAAGGTCATGAAGCTGAAAAGTCCAATGCTGTGCAAGTGAGAATGTGCTCATTAACTAAGCAATCAAAGTATGTGTACAATGTGTAATATGAACTAAATAATATGATAGCAATGAATATATAGGTGATATGAAGTCAAGTCAAAATATCATTTGTTGATTAAACATAGCAACTGTGTCCATAAAGAAGTAACTAGATTAAATAATCTTAATTTAGCAAAACTAATATTAAAATTAGTCTAATTATATCAAAATAAGCAAGTATGTGAAATTTCAACGTAAACGGACCAACTTGGTAAATCTTGGCATGCCGAGGGTATCCCTTTGGTCTGCCGAGTGGGTCTGGGTTCGGTTCGGTAGCCTTTTCGGCAAGTTGAGAAGGTTGCCGAGCTCCCCTTTTTGGTTATGGGCTTTCCTTTCTTTGGTCTCTTGGTCAGGCTCGGCATGCCGAGTTTGGTCTCGTTACCTTTTCCAACGCCTTAAAAAATGATCTAAACCGAAACACTCACATGACCTTTGCCTCCGTCCACTGGTCGCCGGCCTAGCTAGCAACACGCTAATCCTCCTTTGCCTTTCGTTCGTTGCTCTTTGGCTACCCTCCCTTCTCCATCTCTTGCTTCCTTTTCCTCTTGGTTCCTGCCTCACCTAGTCTCTCTTCTCCATCCTTTCTCTGGCTTTCCCTTCCTGCCTTCTCCTTTCCCCTCCCTTCTCTTTCTTTTCTTTCTTCCTCCCGTTTGTTCTGTCTTCTCTCCTTATCCCTCTACTATTGTTTTCTTCAGTATTGTTCCTCTGCTCCCTCTTTCTTGCTTCCGGCTTCTGCTTCGCTTGGGTTTTCCTTTCTCCTAGGGTGGTTGCCCCAGTCTTCTCTCTCGGAGAGACTTTCATTTCCTTCCTCTTCTGCTCCTTTGATCCTTCCTTCCAGGGTCCCTGTCGGAACCTCTTCTCCGGTAGGTTGTATTGGTTCCCCTGCTCCCAGTGCTTCTTCCCTTCCTAGGTGCCCCGTTTCGCAGGATCCGGGTGTTTCCCCCTCTGAGTTTTCTCGGGTTGGTGGTAGCGGGTCGTGCCTGACCCGGAACTTAAATCTTAGTTGTTTTGGCACCATCCCTGGTTGTCCTTGTGTTACTATTTCTAGTAACGGTCAGGAGATTCAGGCCCCTGCTGGGCCTGCAATACTTGCCGCTGCTGGTATTGGACGGGCTTCCGACTAGGGTCCTCTGGCCTCGCCGGCTGCTGCAGGCTTTCTCACTGTTTCTGCGTATGCGGTGCTGGCGCCTGGTTCTAGCATTTATGATTCCCCCTCCCCCTTGGGGCTAGAGCTGGTGGTGCTTGTACGAGTGTTTCGACGCGTGGAGCTGCGTGGAGTACTCTCTGTCCCCTCACCGATCGTGCGCAGGAGAAGCTCTCCTATCACAAACCCAACTTGGTGGAGGGGAAAGTGGTCATCTCCCCACCGGACCTAGTGCTCAATGAAGGAGCTCGGAGATGGAACATATGTCTTGTGGGGCACTTTTTGGGGAAGAAATTACCATTCTCAATGGTTAGAGATGCAATTCAGAGGATGTGGGGTAAAGGGAATGCAGTGTCAGTTGTTGGACTGACTAATGGCTTCTACTTTTTCAAATTCTTAGATGCCAAGCTAAGGAATTCGGTGCTTGAAGATGGCCCTTGGCACATTGCAGGTAAGTTGCTTGTACTTAAACCCTTGGATCCTGATATGACATTTGAGAAGTTTGCTGTGAGTAGGGTCCCCATTTAGATCAAATTGCTCAATGTAACTATGCAATACTGTACTACTGATGGTTTGAGTTACATTGCCAGTGTTGTTGGACTCCTAATTGCACTCGACCAAGCTACTGATGACGACTCAAGATTGCTATTTGCCAAGGTGTGCATGGAGGTGGAGAATACTACTTTTCCCAATTCAGTTCTTGTGAACATTGCAAAGGTAGGGAAACCCTAAATATTGAAGGAAGTTACTATCGAATACTCATCGACTCCAACTAAATGTAGTTTGTGCAAATGCTTTGGTCACACAGATAAGCTTTGTTCGGCCATTGAGAAAACTAGGAAAGAATGGAGAGGCCTATAGGCAAGATCTTCACTGCTGAAGAATTGGATAATATTAGTGGGGTGGAGTGGGAGAAGGAAGTAACTCCTATAGGAAACAGGTCAGAGGAGACACCAGTACCAACTGTACCTAGCATGGGTACCCAGGCCGTGGTGGTGGAAGCTAGCTTGGAAGTGGTAGCTAGAGGTCAAGATAGGAACATCTGTGCTACTCCACTTGAGATGACTAGCTCACAGGCGGATAGTAATACCAGAACCCATAAAAACATCGTGACTCCAGGAAGTGAATTAACGACAGTATGTTCTGGTAAGAAAGGAGAACAAGCCCAAGAATCTAGTGGGAGGAATGAAACAAGTGTCACACCTACTAGTAAAGGTGTGGAGATCAATTTTGGATCTCACTCTGGGTCTGGGAGCCTTAATCTCAGCAATGCTTCCAAAAGTGGAGTAAAATGTGGTAACACCTTTGATTGTCTAATTCAGGGGGAGGGCAAAGAGAATCCTGAGGTGCGAGAGAGGGGAGAGTCAAGTGGCTCCAAGAAACAACAAAAAAAGGAAAGAAAGAAGAAACTACAAAGAGAGAAATCCCTCGAAGAGGAGATGGTGTCGGCAGTGACCAGGGGATCCCTGAGAAAATCTTCTAAATGCTGAAGCTAGGAATGTGGAATATTAGAGGGCTTAACGATCCCTCCAAACAAGCTAAGGTTAGGAGGATTATTGAAGGGAATAAGCTTTCCATTCTCGGAATAGCTGAAACTAGAGTCAGGTGTGTTAATGCTAGCCTTGTTAAGCAAGCTGTAGCTCCCTTTTGGTCTTACTCCTCCAATTATGATTATTCTATAAGAGGGAGAGTGTGGGTGTTGTGGGATCATAACTTGCTGAATGTGAATATTTTTCCTAGGAGTGATCAGATTATTCATGCTCAGGTTACTATTATTAGTACAGGCCTAAATTTTACTGCTACATTTGTTTATAGTTGTAATGAAGCTAGTGAAAGGAGGAGATTGTGGAACCAATTGGCGAATGTCAACAGCTCTGGACCTTGGATTGTTCTTGGCGACTTTAATGTGGTCAGATATGCAGGGGAGAAGTGTGGTGGTAGACCTATTGACCTTAGAGCCTCACGGGAATTCCATGATGTTATAGGCAGAGTGGGTCTCCTCGATTTACATACGAAAGGTTGCTACTTCACCTGGTCTAAAAAATCTAAAGGGATGGATTGCATAAAGACTAGGATTGATAGAGCTCTTGTGAACCATGCCTGGCTCCAACTGTTCAATGCAGCTGCTATTGAGTTTATGCCGCCATGTATTTCTGATCACTCCCCTGCTATTGTTATTATTTTTGATGATGGAGTTAAGTCTAGAGTTCCATTCAAATTCTTCAACTACTGGATCGAGGAACATGGGTTTCTTGATGTTGTGGCTAATGCTTGGGAGGAGAGTGTGAGAGGGACTACTATGTTCTCTCTTGGCACTAAGCTCAAGAGAGGGAAGGCTAAGCTTAAAACTTGGAGCAAAGGGTTGTTCTCTGAGTTGGAAAAGAAAGTCAGTACTGCAAGACAGGAATTGGAAGCTCTCCAACGAAATAACTTGTGTCAGTACAACAATGTTTCCAGAGAAAATCAGTTGTTCTGAAGTTTAAAAGACTGAATGACCTTGAATCTAAGCCGAGACAACAAGCTAGAGTGAAATGGCTTAAGCTTGGTAATAGCAACACTTCTTACATTCACAAGACTCGTATTGGCTATAGAGCTTGGAACAAGATTATGTCTCTTACCCAGGAGAATGGGTAGGTTATCACTAATAAGGGGAGGATAGAACAGATCTTTACCTCCTACTACACTGAACCTCTCGGTTGAGACAATCAAGAGGCCTCCTGATTGGGAGTGCAACATTGGCCATGGAGTAACTGATGAACAAAGTGATGCTCTCATTAGCACTATGACTGATGAGGATATCAAGTCAGCTATATTTAGCATAGATGAGGATAAATCCCCTGGGCCAGACGGGTTTAATTCTGGATTTTTCAAGAATACATGGGAGATTACTGGGCCTGATATGATTATGGCTGTCAAAGAATTCTTCAAGAGGGATAAATTGCTGAAGCAAACTAATCATGCTCTTATTACTTTAATCCCCAAGAAAGATGTCTTGTCTAAGGTTGGAGACTATAGACCTATCTCCTATTGTAACATGACATATAAGTGCATTGCCAAAGTTATAGCTAATCGATTGAAGAATGTGCTCACCAATGTTGTTGGAGACTACCAATCAACATTCATCCCTGGTAGAAGAATAAGTGAAAACATCCTGCTTGTGCACGAGCTCCTCTATGTTTATCATACACAACATGGCAACCCAATATGTGCTATCAAAGTTGATTTCTTCAAAGCTTATGACTCGGTGAGATGGGATCGTATCCTTGACATTTTAACTAGATGGAATTTTCCAGTTGTGTTTGTGGAATGGGTTAGACAATGTATTACCACCACATCTTATTCTCTAAACATCAATGGAAGCTCGGTGAGTTTCTTCCAGAGTAAGAAGGGATTGAGACAAGGGGATCCTTTATTCCCCTACTTGTTTGTGCTTGTGATGGAGGTCTTATTTTGATACATCAACACCAAACCCCTGAGCCAAGGTTTCAGTTATCATGATAAATGCGAGCTCCTCAAGATTAGTATGATCAGTTTTGCAGATGACTTATTCATTTTTTCTAAAGCTGATACCCCTCGATTGACTTTATCAAACAAAGTCTTAGCTGGTTTCATTTGGTGGCTGGGCTTCAAGTGAATACTGAAAAAGTGAGCTCATTGTGGCTATCGTTCCTGAAGAACACAGAGATAGATGGCTTGTTAGGCAGGTTGGGATTCAAATTTGAAAAGTTGCCTATGAAGTATCTTGGAGTTCCCCTCATTGCAAAGAAACCCCAAATTAGAGACTGTATGCCTCTAATTGAGAAAGTAAAAAAGGAAACTCAAGTCGTGGAAAGGCAGAGTCTTATCCTATGCTGGGCGATTGGAATTAGTTAAATATGTTCTATTCAACTTGCAAACTTACTGGTTCTCTATCTTCATCTTACCTAAGAGAGTGATTACGCTTATTGGTAGACTGTGTGCCAAGTTTCTATGGGCTGGTCCTAATATGGAGAAGACGATTCAATCTATGGCATGGGATAAGCTATGTAAACCCAAAGATGAAGGTGGTTTAGGGATCTTTAATCTTCTTGAATGGAATAAAGTGGCTATTCTGAGATATTTGTGGTTGGTGGTCAGCAAAGCTAAATCTAGCTGGGTGAAATGGGTTTGGACTCATCTCATTAAGGATAGGAATTTTTGGGCTATGAAGATTTCTACTTCTTGTTCCTAGAGCTGGAGGAAAATTTTAACCAGTAGTGAGGCTGCAAACAAATTGGTTGAATATCATATTGTGGATGGAAAAACAACTTGGCTATGGTGGGATAGATGACATACGCTTGGCCCTCTCACGCAAGTCTACTCCTTCAGACTGATTCACAGAGAAGGATGGCACCACACGGACAAGGTAAGTAGGTTGATCGTGAATGGTGCTTGGTCACATCAGTTCAGATCTGAGGGTGTCTTGGACACCATGTGGAATGAGCTAGATCATATACCTATCCGAAACTGCTATCCAACGGATAAGGTCATCTGGGTGCCCACCCGATAGGGGGATTTCAACATCAAGGAAACATGGCAAAAGGTTAGAAACAGGAGCAACAAGGTTGATTGGGCTAAACTTGTTTGGTTCAAAGGCCACATTCTCCGTCACGCTTTTATAACATGGATGGCTATTTACAAGCATCTCCTCACCAAAGATAGGCTTATCAGGTTTGGTCTTGGGATTAATACTACTTGTGTGCTATGTCGAAGGGGTATTGAGAATCATGATCATCTCTTCTTTGCTTGTGACTTCTCATCTAAGATTTGGACCTTTATCCTTAAAAAATGTTTGCTTAACAGGGTTATTAAGCAGTGGGATGAGGAAGTTATTGATTGTTGCAGGATATTCTATGGTTATGAACTTCTTAATTGTGTTCGGAGTTGCTGCTTTGGCGCCACTGTGCACCACATCTAGAAGGAGAGGAATTCTAGGATTTTTCAAAATAACAATCTTGATTGGCAAGGCATTACTAAGAAGATTGATACTGATGTTAGGGACAGGGTTACGGGACTTATGAAAGACATTCAAGATAATGTAGATAACATACACATTAGCGAGGAATGGGGTATTGATGTAGATTTTACCCCCCTAAGGATATTTCACGCCGCTGGGAAGCTCCCCCTACTGGATAGTATATGCTCAACTGTGAAGGTTCCTTATCCGTGAATACTGCTAGCTTTGGTGGGGTCATTCGTGATTGCAATGGTACATGGGTATTGGGCTTCTCTGTGACACGTGCCCCTAACCTAATTCTTGCCCACCAGCTTGAGGCGATTCAGATTGGGATAGAGTTTGCTGTCAATACCAATATCAGGAGATTAGTTGTCGCCACTGACTCTTTGGACTCTGTTATTATTCTGTCCAAAACCAGCATTTTGGAGGTACCTTGGAGGGTGAGAGAGCTTTGGGCAAACATCCACAAGCTAAAATACAAGCTGAACGAAGTGAAATTTATGCATGTTTTCAGAGAATACAACTCACCAGCTGACTACTTGGCTGGGTTAAATCGTAGCCTCAATGAGATAAATACCTGAAGCTATGATGAGCTCCCTGATGAAGTCAAAATGAGCCTTCAGAATGATAGTTTGGGTAAATTATATTGGCGTAAATAATCAGTTCGTGAACACTTGTGTTGGTGCCTGTTTGAGGTGTGTGTTCATGCATGGACGTGTCTTTCTAGTCTATGGTGTACTGGGTGAGGGTGGTAAGGGGTGAGGGCTTCCTTTTGCATGTGTTGATTGAAAATGCAGGTGATTATCTTCTTATCCTCTTTTCATCTTGGTGAGGTGGGATTTATACTTGGGGAGGGAGGTGAGGGGTGTGTGAACCTGATGGTATGGGAGTTGTGTGGGTTTGTGATCCTTATGCTCTGCTTTGATTCTGCTTGTGGTGCTTGGTTATTACTATACTACGACGGTGGTGGTCACTGCTGTTGTTGCATGTGGGCTTCTGTCCAGTGTGTTGTTTAATGACAGGCCTCTGCTCCTTGTCGCTACTACTTTGTTCGTGAGGATGGTGGTTGGCAGTTGCTGGCTCCGGAGGGACCTTCTTTTGTCCCATGGTGGTATGAAAAATGTGATCTACTGATGTTATGTTTTGGAGTAGTCTATTTGGAACTAGGCATGCCGAGTTCGACTCGGTGGCATTTCCAAGGGCCTGAAAAATGCTCTGTGGGGCTAGGTGGGGTTTTGGTGTGCCGAGTAGACTGTCGAGGCTTCCTGGAGGTGTTCGGCACACAGCTCGGTAGACGGCGCAGTCCGCCGAACCTCGCAATTTGCACAAAAATATATATGTTTGCCTCCTTTTGAACTTTAAAGACAAAACATGATTTAGTAACTTTATATATCATGGAATTCCGCACAAAACCCAATGATCATAACACTTAGCAAATCATAACTTGAATCTAACTTACCATGTCCTAGCATTAAAACTCATAAATTTAGTTTGAAAACCCATTAATCTACTTCATATTCAAAGAAAATAGCTTTGTACTCCTATTTAAATAAAAAATAAAGCTATACTTGAATACCTACCTTAATTTGATGATTGGTGTTGAGAATTACACCTCTTGTTCTTGTTCTTCTTCTTCTTCTTCTTCTTCTTCTTCTTCTTCTTCTTCTCAAAGTGATGAATTCATCTCCCAAGGCCTTGTGTTTAAATATGCACTTAGGAGCTCTAGAATAAGAAACTATAGAAACTCTAATCACTACCATTAGATTAAGTTTTTTGAATCTCAACCGTTAGATTAATATTCTAGCCTTAATTGGTTTCTTTCTAATTTGATTTCTTACTAATTCCTGTTTCAAAATCCTAGCTTTATTACTATTTTAGTTTGTAGAGAATACTTACTAATTCCTAGTTTTAAATCTCAACAATTAATTGGAGATTGAAAGCTCCTATAAGATCCTAGCCACATGTCTTAACTTTAGAAGTTATGATTGTGTGTGATGTACCCAGTTTCCTTTTTGTGCAACCCACCAATCACAATCGGTCAAAAATCAAACATGACAGTTGTTACTAATATTTTAAATTGACCCTTGATTTTCTATTATTTACATATTAACCCTATTGTTTTGGTTGGGTTATTACAATCATATTCCTATGAATGTAACTACCGTAAAAACCATGGAAATCCCTACCTCAAGTTTCTGCAGATTTCTAAGCAATGGATAATGCACCAAGCTTTCTCCTTAGCCTCATTTCCTTCTTGTCCTTTTCTTCCTTTCTCTCATCTTTTCTCTTCTCTTCTTTAACAAAACCAAAAAACCTAGATTTCGCTCGCTCTCTATTTTGGTTGTGTGATACAAAACAACTTTCCTTCTAATCCACAGTCCTATTTGGAAGGGGTTGAGAGAGTTAAGGAAACCTTCCATCTATCGATAAGGTTGTTTGAAATTTCAAATAAAGGGGGAAAGACCATTCTAACCTTATCTCATTCCTTTGGGTCATACGGCCAGCCCATGTTCACTCTACATTACACGTTGGCCAAGGCTATAATTTCCTAAAATTCATGAAATTACATAAGCTTCCCAGTTATTTCACTTAATTGCAAATTAGTCTTAATCAGCTATTTCCCTTATAATTAAATCCTACGGTTTATTAAGATCATTAAATAGGGTTAAATCACTCAATAATGATTTAGGGTCAGGGTCACTACAATCTACCTCCCTTAAAAGAAATTTCGTCCCAAAATTTTATGTACCTTGATTCATAAACAATGTTGGATATCGCTTCCGGATTTCAAATTCCAACTCCCATGATGCTTTGGCCTCATCATGGTGATTCCATTGAACCTTCACAAGTAGGATGGTCTTCGTCCTTAATATATGTTCCTTTCTGTCCATATTCCTCACCCTTGATTCTTCATAAGACACATCCTCTTTGAGTGGTAGTTCAGTCCAATCTAGTACATGTGATGGGTCCGGTTCGTAATTTCTTAACATTGACACATGGAAGAAATTATGAATTGCGCCTAACTGAGGTGGTAACGCAAGACAATAGGCAACATCCCCTAAGTGTTCCAATATCTTGAATGGTCCGAAAAATCGAGGTGCGAGTTTTTCTTTCTTACCAAACCTCATCATTAATTTCATCGGCGAAACCTTTAGAAACACATGGTCACCAATTTCAAACTCCAACACTCGTCTTCTACGATTTGGATAACTCTTTTGACGACTCTGAGTTGTTAATAGTCGTGCTCTAATTATTTTCACCTTCTCTGTATCCTTTTGGATGACTTACGGCCCAAGTACTTACTTTCTCCCACGTCTATCCAACACACGGTTGACCTAAATGGTCTTCCTATAGTGCCTCAAATGGAGCCACGCCAATACTCGATTGATAGCTATTGTTGTATGAAAATTCTGCTCAAGGAAGGTGATCACTCCAACTCCCCTTGAAATCCAATACACAAGTTCTAAGCATGTCTTTGAGTATCTGATTAACCCTTTTGGTCTGTCCATCCGTAAGTGCGTGGAAGGCAATGCCCCTATTCTTCTAAACTTTTGAAAGAAAGGCGGAATGTGAGAAATGGTCTCTGCCCCTATTCTTCTAAACTCTTGAAAGAAAAGCGGAATGTGAGAAATGGCCTCTGCCCCTATTCTTCTAAACTTTTGAAAGAAAGGCGGAATGTAAGAAATGGTCTCTGCCCCTATTCTTCTAAACTTTTGGAAGAAAGGTGGAATGTGAGAAATGGTCTCTGCCCTTATTCTTCTAAACTTTTGAAAGAAAGGCGGAATGTGAGAAATGGTCTCTGCCCCTATTCTTCTAAACTTTTGAAAGAAAGGCGGAATGTGAGAGATGGTCTCTACCCCTATTCTTCTAAACTCTTGAAAGAAATGTGGAATGTGAGAAAGTGTCTCTGCCCCTGTTCTTCTACATTCTTGAATAAGAAGGGTTGAATGTGAGATATTGTCTCTGCCCCTGTCTCCTTGAATAAAAAGGGTTGAATGTGAGATATTGTCTCTGCCCCTGTTTTCTTGAATGTAAATACTTTATGGTCTTAAATGTTGGGCATTAGCTGTTAGACCAAGTGGTTGGATTCTCTTATGTATTTTTATTATGTAGTGAAACCCCGATAGTGATCTCATGTATTGATATCATGATTTGTGAAAACATGATAATATACACGATAGACAGAGATTCTCGCTTTTGTCCAAATTTTGGGAAGAGTTTACAGAAAGCTCTAGGCACAGCCTTGCACCATAGTACAGCGTATCACCCTCAGACGGATGGACAAACAAAGAAGAGTGAATCAGATGTTTGAGGATATGACTTATGATGAGGTGCCGGTGCAAATCTTAGATCGACAGGATCGTGTACTACGTTCCAAAGTTCTTCCTATGGTGAAAGTGCAATGGAGTCGGCATGATGTGTCTGATTCCACTTGGGAACTATAGGAAGATATCCGTAGTGCCTATCCTTACTTGTTTGAACCTCAGGTATGAATTTCGAGGATGAAATTCTCTTTTAGGAGGGTAGATTGTAATACCCTGTATCATAGAAAAGACTAAAATTTGAATTTTTCTGCTATTTATTTGGCTGGTCCGTATTAGAAGCGGATCAAGTCGTGTGATTGGAAATGATCTCAACACATCTCGGTAAGCACAAGTATTAAAAATTTCAGTTTGTATATGTATGTATGCGTATAGCCTTAATTAAGTAATGTAAAGGTGATATTGTATTAAAAAGGAAATTAGCAATACCCCAAGAGGGGCATTGTGTTTTGGACACAAGAGTCCTCTAGCTTCTTGAAGAAGCTACTAGAAGGGAAATTATGTCTTTGGTCAAAGCTTCTTGAAGAAGCTAACAATATACCAAAGGGAGTATGCTCCCAAATGTATGCTAGTAACACTCTTAAGCTTCTTGAAGAAGCAATCAAAGAGAAAACAGATTTTCTCTTAGTCTCTTTAGTTTTCCATGGTTTTGTAAAGAAGGAAAAGAGGGATCGTTGGAAGCTGATGCAAGTTAAAGCTGTTGGAAGGTAGAGGATTGAAGGAAGGCTTGGGTTGTGAAGAAGAAAGTTGCAGGAAAAAAAAAAACGAAGAGGAGAGAAGGTTGCTAAAGGAAGAGAGGGATTCGAAGGGTTTTGCTCCAAGGATCTGTGCAAACCAAGTTTGCTGCAAATCATGTGAGTGGGGTTACTAATTTGACAGAAATTTTTGAGTTTTTATATGATTTCCTTGTTGTGAGATGTTTGATTTCAAAACCTATTCATGTATGGTTTTCACTGTATGAAAATCCTTGGTATGGGTAAAATATTAGAGTGTTCTTGAGTGATTTAGTTTGCTTCAAAAATTGGTTTATTTATGAATTATGCTTCATGGAAACCCTTGCATGGTAGAATTTATGTGTTATTGAGTAATTAGAGTGGTGTGACTCTCTTTAGAAGTATGTGAAAATTCTGGAAGTTTCATGTGTGAATGGATGAAGAAAAGTGCAGGAAAAATAGGATTAGAAATGCATGGTTTGGTTGATGAGAAATGCTTGGTTTACATGATCATGAATGATGGTTTCATTTTCTGGTTCATACACCAGACATGAAGTATAGGAATTTCTTGAATATATGAAACGTTGAGTGCTAAGAGCTATCTAAGCTATTGGAATGAAATTATAAACCCATTTGAGTGGTTTCATTTTCTGGTTTATACAGTAAACATGAGGCATAGAGAATTCATGGCCAGATTACTGTTTTGATAAACTCATGGTGTGCAGATTTCATGCCCAGATTTTTGTTTTGATAAACTCGTGATGTGCAGATTTCTGTTTTGATAAACTCATGGTGTGCAACTTTTTCATGTGAGTGCAACTTGTAATGTATTGAGATAATCAAAAAGGAAAAGGCATGAGTTGTATAACGAAATTCCTTGAATTGCTTTCCTGTGGTTATAATATGCAATCTAATATGCTAAAATATTCTAAGGATAAATTGCATGTGTTATCAGGGTGGAAGATAGTGAAATGCGTGCATGTTACCTACTGTTCATTACTAGCAGATGCTTACACACGTGAAAATATTCATACTTATATCAATGTGTTGTAAATACATCATTAGGAATTTATCTTGCATGAGTTAAAAGCATGGGTGAGGGCTAAACAATCTAGAGACCCTAAATGCTTAAGTGAGAATTACCAACAATTAGAAATTCTGAAATTTGTAACCTTCCGATGAAAGGGTTGAGTAGATGAAAGAGGTAGATTTGAGAAATGATGAAAGTAAATAGGGTCACCAATGTTAGGTAGTGTTTGTCGGACCCATGCAAATGGATTTGTGTTTGCCAGACCCGTGCAAATTGGATTTTTCTTGACGAGAAGACACCAAGTAAAGACACTAGTGGTCAGATCACTGTGGTTGGGTTCTTCCATCCATATTTATGCATTCATGTCACGTAGAAATTTATGATATAGAATTCATAACCATGATTGCATGACCATGTGAAAACCTATTTGTTCTGTCACGTTAGTATACTCTACTTGCTTAGCTTTTTAGCTCAACCTTTCCGTTGAACATTTTTCAAGGCATAGAGACCCTCATACTGCTCCTCTTGATGGAGCTCATGTTGATGATGTCTACGACGATGACCATGGAGACCATGGGTTTTGTCTTATGTGAACTCTATAGGAGTTCTTGATGTATATTTCTTTTTGACCGGGATGTATTTCACAATGATGTATTTTGGGTTGTTTTCTTTTAACGGGTATTATTTTGTCGGTTTACATTTGATGTTATATAGCTGGACATGTACATAAGGATTGAACTATTGTATTTTAAATTCTTGATGACTATTTTAGGGCATCTACCTAGATGATGCCAGTTGAATGTTAAATTCAGGTTTTGATCTCGTTGATTTCCGCAGTATTTTAGACGTTATGTGATTGCTCTAAGATAAAAAAAAAATGGATTTCCACCCTCACTATGAATATGAAGAGAAATCGTTGACCTTTGAGGGTGAAGGTCATAGCACCACGGTCTAGACTGCACACGTGCTGACACGTGTGTGTCTGGAGGTGCGGGGCGTGACAGTAATTTCTTAACATTGACACATGGACGACATTATGAACTGCGCCTAACTGAGGTGGTAATGCAAGACAATAGGCAACATCCCCCAAGTGTTCCAATATCTTGAATGGTCCAAAAAATCGAGGTGCGAATTTTTCTTTCTTACCAAACCTCGTCATTAATTTCATCGGCGAAACCTTTAGAAACACATGGTCACCAATTTCAAACTCCAACACTCGTCTTCTACGATCTGGATAACTCTTTTGACGACTCTGAGTTGCTAATAGTCGTGCTCTAATTATTTCACCTTCTCTGTATCCTTTTGGATGACTTACGGCCCAAGTACACAACTTTCTCCCACGTCTATCCAACACACGGTTGACCTAAATGGTCTTCCTATAGTGCCTCAAACGGAGCCACGCCGATACTCGATTGATAGCTATTGTTGTATGAAACTTCTGCTCAAGGAAGGTGATCACTCCAACTCCCCTTGAAATCCAATACACAAGTTCTAAGCATGTCTTCGAGTATCAGATTAACCCTTTTGGTTTCTCCATCCGTAAGTGGGTGGAAGGTAGTACTGAAATCCAGCTGTGCCCAATGCCTTCTGCACAGTTGCCCAAAATTCAGACGTAAATCGGGTATCCCTATCAGATACAATGCTAGTCAGCATCCCGTGTAATCTCACGATCTCCTTGACATACAGCCATGCCATTTCATCTCTTGAAGTGGTAATCCGTACTGGTAAGAAGTGGGCCAACTTAGTCAACCTGTCCATAATCACCCAAATTGAGTCACTTCCAATTTTGAACTTAGGTAATCCTACAATGAAGTCCATAGTCACATGCTCCCATTTCCATTCTGCGATAGGCAATGGATGTAGCAATCCAGCCGTCTTCATGTATTCTGCCTTGACTTCCTAGCAAGTAAGATATCTAGCTACAAACTTAGCTGTCTCTTTTCATTTCCGACGACCAATATACTCTCCTTAAGTCACAATACATCTTAGTACCTCCTAGATGAATAGAATATCCGGACCTGTGTGCCTCTTCCAAAATTTCATCCTGAACTGATTCATCACTGGGAACACAAAGTTTACCCTTGAACCTGATCACTCCATCAGTTTTACCAACCAATTCGGTTTTGTCTCATCCACTGCCAATAACCGTAGATTCTAGTCTAACTTCTGTCTTTCGGCAATTCTATTTAAAAAGAATGGTCTAGCCACCGGGCTGAATAGTAATCCATCATTATTTTCCCCATTGGTCCTGATATTCAAAGAACTAAATGCTTCCACCAAACTCTGCTCTTGTCTTATAAAACACGATAATGTGCTCCTTGGTTTTCTGCTCAAGGCATCCACAACCACATTTGCTTTCCCTGGATGGTATTGAAGCATAGTCACATAGTCGTGGACTAACTCTATCCACCTTCATTGTCTTATGTTCAGCTCCTTCTAAGTGAACAAATACTTCAAATCTTGTGGTCAATGAGGAGTTCAAAATATTCTCCATACAAGTAATGTTTCTACAGCTTTAGAGCGAATACTATAGCGGCTAACTCCAAGTCGTGATTAGGGTAGTTGCGCTCATGGACTTTGAGTTGCCGAGATGCATATGCCACCACTTGCCCTTCCTGCATAAGGAGATATCCTAAGTCCATCAACGAAGCATTCGTAAATACCGATAGCTTTTTCCCGTTGACTGGGATCACTAGCACGGGTGCTGATGTCAGTTTCTTCTTTAAGTCTTCAAATGCCGCCTCACATTTGTCATTCCAAATGAATTTGACTTCCTTCTTTGTCAAATTGGTCAAAGGGGCAGAAATCTTGGAAAATCCCTCAATGAACCTCTTGTAATATCCATCCAATCCCAAGAAACTTCGGATTTCAGCCGCATTCTTAGGCCTCTCCTAACTCAACACCGCTTCTACCTTAGCAGGATCCACTGAAATTATCGACCTGGATACTACATGTGCCAAAAATTTGACTTCATCCTTCTAGAAGTCACATTTGTTGTATTTGGCATACAGTTGGTGTTCTAAGAGCGTCCTCAATGCCACACTCAGATGAACCTCGTGTTCTTCCATTGTCTTAGAGTATATCAATATGTCATCCACAAAAATCACCATGAACTGGTCTAAATACAGTCTGAACACTATGTGCATCATATCCATGAAAGCAGCATGAGCATTAGTTAATCCAAACGGCATCACTAGGAATATAGTGCCCGTATCTGGTCCTAAATGCCATCTTCTGTATGTCACATTCTCTTATCCTTAGTTGGTGATATCCCGACCTTACGTCAATCTTGGAAAAATATTGGGTCCCTCTGAATTGATCAAAGAGAACATCTATTCTAGGCAAGGGATATTTGTTCTTGATAGCGACTCTATTCAGTTGTCGGTAATCGATACACAACCGCATAGACCCATCTTTCTTCTTAACAAATATGACCGGTGCTTCCCACGATGAAACACTTGGCCTTATGAATCCCATTCGCACCAATTCATCCAGTTTTTTCCTTGAGCTCTCGCAATTCCATTGGTGCCATACGGTAGGCGGCCAATGAAATTGGAGTAGTGCCCGACACCAACTCGATGCCGAACTCTACCTCCCTTAAAGGCGGTAGTCCCGATATATCTTGAAACACCTTAGCAAAATTCTTGACCAAATGGATCCCTTCTATGGACACCTCTTTATTCTCCTCCAACAAGCCTAGATATTCAGTCTGATAGGCATCCTTTTGTTATCCCAAAATCCTTATGCCCCTCCCTTCAGGAATTTCAGAGGTGACTACTTTCTCAAAACAACTTACCTTGGCACTAAAAGCAGTTGACCAATCCATGCCTAGGATGATGTCAAAGTTTCATATGGTTAGTACTACCAAGTCAGCTTCCGAGTTAAGATTTCCTACCCTCACTACACAGTCCTGACATATATGGTTAAGTGTATTCTTGACCAAATGGATCCCTTCTATGGACACCTCTTTATTCTCTTCCAACAAGCCTAGATATTCAGCCTGATAGGCATCCTTTTGTTTTCCCAAAATCCTTATGCCCCTCCCTTCAAGAATTTCAAAGGTGACTACTTTCTCAAAACAGCATACCTTGGCATTATAAGCAGTTGACCAATCCATGCCTAGGATGATGTCGAAGTTTCATATGGTTAGAACTACCAAGTCAGCTTCCAAGTTGAGATTTCCTACCCTTACTACACAGTCCTGACATATATGGTTAAGTGTGACCATTCCCCCAACTGGGTTTGCAATGCATAAAGATTCACTCATAACAGATGATCTAAGACCCAAGGCATGCATAAACTGTGCAGAAATAAATGAGTGTGTGGCACCCGAGTCAAACAATACATTGGTAGGGGTATGAAAGATAGTCAATGTACCTTCCACCATTGCATTCGTGGCCTCACCGTCCTTCGGGATTGCCCCATCTGTCAGGGTAAGGACTTGCCCTCTAGGCGGTGGTCGACGGTCCGTTCCCTGTCCTTGACCTTCTGCTTGGATCCTCTCTTGACAATACTTCTTAATGTGCCCGGATTTCCCACAGTAGTAGTAGGAGGTCTCTGCTGCAAGTACAGGGCTGCGATAGGAGCTTCAAGTATTGCAGTTGGCCTGGCCACAACTGTCCTCTGGTGGTCATTTGACCTAGTCCTATTTTTGCCTCTTTGCTGATTAGACTGGAACCTTCCCCGGTCCATCCTGGAAGTGTCCCTCTGCTGAGCATATTGGTCGTCCCTTTCGACTCTACGAGCACAATCTAGGACTTGTGTGTAGGTCCTTAAGCCATGGGATACAACTTCAGACCTAATGGCAGGCCTCAGTCCTTCCTCAAACTTAGAGTCCTTTTCCTCCTCATTGGACACTACGTGAGGTGCGAAGCGAGAGAGCACTGTGAACTGACCCTCATATTGTCCCATGGTACGTGAACTTTATTCCAGTTTGAGAAATTCAGTGGCCTTCTACCGTTTGTAACTGCTCGGAAAGTATGTCTCATAATACTGTCTCTTAAACTCCTCCCAGTCGTTCACTTTTCCCTAGTCCTCTCCACTAGGTAGGCTTCCCCTTTCAACATGAATGTTGCCAGTCGTACTTTCTGGTCTGCCAGGCAATCAAAGGCCCGGAACGTCTTCTCAAGTTTTTGCATCCAATCCTGGGCCCACATAGGCTACCCTCTACCATCAAAGGATGGTAGCGACAGGTTCTTAAACTTCTCCAGCCAAGACATCCCACCTCCAATCCTAGGAACCACTTGGGACTGTCTCATCTCCTATTCCCTCTGGAGGGAAGTAGCCACATCTCCCAAAACTTGGTAGATCCCAGTTAGTTAAGGATTAGCATCACCTCCAGATGAACCCTTTCCTGCAGTTTGGTTTCTTCTACCTCCAACCATCTACACACACGTAACAAGTCTTTAAGTATGACACATCTCACATATAAGCATGGAAGCACACCACACTAAACAATCACGCATCATACAATTGTTCGCAAGAAAACACACTTCACACAATTCATAGATGTGGATCCTAGGTTAACATGTTTCTATGTTCTCGTCTTATGATTTCACTATAACCATAGGTTCTCTTTACCCTGGTAATCTAAACCGAGAGCTTTGATACCAATCTGTCATGCCCTGAATCTGAGATATATAATCTCGAGAATTACAGAGGGAATGACCTTTGGATCCAACCCATGGATGTGGCCAAACCAACCAAACCAACTCGTGGTTCAAAAGAGCATAACTATATTTAGCGAAAGTCTCATTAATTTAAGGTCTTTAACTAAATCCAACAAGCATAAGAATCCAACCATAGTTAAAAATTGCATCATCCCTGCTCACTTGGGGTCAAAACATAAATAATCCATAATTCAAAGTAGCAAATAACAATTCTCATAGTTTCGTATCACATCCAGCTAGCATCTCCAGTCTCAGGTCCATCATCACTCTAGAGGATAACCTGTTTCAACATAAGGGTGAGCCTTGGAGGCTCAATAGGAAAAACCAAGGAAACTACAATAACTACCTTCATAGTCATATAATAAATCATATTAACTCATGCAAGTCATATCAAACATTTATAACTTTAATCAAGTAATCATTACAGTCTTCAAAAAAATATCATAAAACATTCATATCATCATTCTCATTACTATCATGTCCTTAAACTCATTCACATACCACCATAGTTATATACATAGTACTCACATATCATATCCCACATCATTATCATGTCATTATACTTATTCACAAACCACCATAACTATAAACATACACAACTTGCTCAAACACCAAGATCCTCATGAACTCTGTCATGATACACATCACTCTCACAAGGCCACCAACTCACATGGTTCTTTCCATACTGTAACATTCCTCCTTATAATCTACTATCCACTTCGCACACAACCTTCAAATCAGTAACCCACATATCACACACAACTCAATCATCAACCACACAGCACACCACCATTCATTCAGCAACCATACATCACACACAATCATGGAATTTATGCAAATGATCATAACATGAGCACACAAATGATGAAATGACACTCACAATCAGGAATGCAATGAAGTATGAAGTTATGATGAAAATGCTTATGATGAGATGAAATGAATGCATAAGGGGTGCTAGGTCAAGCCTAACCATAGAATCAATCCAACATCTCATCTAGGAACACTGTCCTAGGAATGTGCTTAAACAACTACTTCAAATCCTCTTATCTAAAGAGTACTGAAATCTCATTAACCATTTCTTTTCAGGGAATGCTAACCTAGTGGTAGAAACCATCATCTTACCATTTCTTTTCAGGGGATACTGACCCAATGGTAGAAATACACCATCTCACCCTTTCTGGTCATACAACCCAAAGGCAGGTACAACCATCTCAATCACAACAGACCCTTTTATCTAAAGAGTTCTGAAAACCAACCATGATTACTCTAGGATCATTCCACACTCATCATACAGTAAGCTCTTCTAGATTCACTCTTTAAACACACAATACCAGTGCATGCATCTAGCATCACTCATAAGCACAACACAACCACACAAGCTCATAT